>NEEE01004484.1:0-12769 GCA_002278615.1 Pogonus chalceus | reverse complement strand
AGCAAATAGACAACGCCTTGTTTTTATAAGTGACCAATCAGAATCTATTTATCCCTATCACTATCAAACGAATATGTTTTTAAACAGAATATTTATAACAGCAAAAAAGTTTTTAAAAATTACTAATGAAATATAATAATAAACAAACATTTAATTACAAAACTAATTACAATTTCTATGTTATTAACAATGAAGCACCAATTACAATTAATTTGTTTGTAAGTTACAACAGCAATAAGAAACATAAAATTCCTTCATCTCAAACTTGTTCTCAGCTCAATAATGAATGAGTCAAACACAACACAAATATTTACACTTGCTTCCCCGAGAACGACAAACAATAGCATTTTTTTTTATTTCTTTTCCTTATTCTTGATTTTTTGTGGACTTAACTGCACTGGCATCACTTATCAGACTTCGATAAATGATAGAACATCACAGATTGATTCCAAGAAAACATACAATATTTTATTTGTTTATTAATTAATTAATTTATTTGTTTATTTTGTTTATGTGTAAAAGTTTCGTGTTAACAGTAAAATAATACGTATTTACATGTAGGTAGAAGAATAAATCTACGGCTGTGTGCAATTTAGTAATTAGTTTTTTCTATAAATAAATATATGTTTAAAAGTTTAGTGTGAGCGTATTTAATTCACGTTACGGTAAATTTCCCAAACGCAACATCTGGAATATTAATTGAAACTTGAACAAAAACCATCTCGGAAAGTAAATGAACATTCTACATTCTGTATTCGAACATTAAATCGTGGAAAATACTCTATAAATAACATTTTAAACGGCTGGTAAATTTAATGGTACAGTAGCTAATGATTAAATTTAGATCTGAGACAATAAAACACGTTTTTGTCATATCCGTTATGGTGTACCTTTGAATTTGTGTTTGTCCATTTCCAGTTTGCGGAAACTAGTTGTAATTCAAATAGAAATCATGCTGGTCAGGCCACAACAAAAACAGATTATTAATTTTGTTTATGACACCGCCTCAACAATAGACTTGTTTTTGCTTCCACATATATAGGTTGTGATTATATACACTAATTATTTATATGTATGTTGCTGTGCACATGAAAATTTTCCTTGTTTTCCAACCCAAAAAATAATAGCACTAGGGTAACCGGACTTTTTATTTATATCAATTTAAATTATAACTTTTCAACTTTTATATTTATAAATAAATTCAAAAAATATTCCATAATAAGTAGCAGGAATTTGTTCTCCAACAGGATGTAGAATTTGACCTATATATTTCAGTGCCGGAGATAAAAGGAATTTGACCCTTTTATTTTAGTACCGGCAGGTAGTGGAGTTTGTTAATTTATTTTGGTTTTAGCATTTGAAGAATTTGACCTATTTATTTAAGCGCCAGCAGGTAGTGAAATTTGACCCTTTTATTTAAGCGCCAGCAGGTAGTGGGGTTGGTTTATTTATTTTGATTTTAACAGGCAAAGTATTTGACCTTTTTATTTTAGCGCCGGTAGGTAGTAGGGTCAACAAATTAAGAATTTGACCTTTTAATTCTTGTTCCAGAAGGTAGAGAATTTGAGTCCAGCAGGAATAGAATTCAATTTTTTTTATAGAACTATTAATTAATTCGATAATTGTGTATATAATTGAATATGTTATTACTAGATATTAAAATTATTGGAATAATTGCATAGAAAAACTAATAATACTTAAAAATAGGTAATAAAATAATTTATGAGTAAATATTAATAATCTGCTAAGAAAAATATATCGGAAACAATAAAAATATTTTCATTAAATAAGTGTGAATTATAAACGTGATAACATTATTAAAAAAAGTTTAATTGAAATTTAATATAGTTTGAATAGAAACAAAGGTAATATTACAATAATAAGCAAATAAAAATATTTATTGCAAAGTCATCTAATACCTTTTAAATATGTTATCAGCATTTCAAAACGTCTGACTATGAAATTTCAATTAATAACATTATAAATATTTCATAGAAATAAATAATTTATTTGTATGTTTATTTAAAAGCGAATCATATCGGATATGTAAACATAGTAACTGTGTCCGGTTCTTGCACACTTAAAAATCAGTTTGAATGAATTAAGTGGTACGTTTTCCGTTCTGGTCGACTCATAAATCTTTGAAAAGCCCCGAAGTAAAAACAATATCAGCGTCCATAAATAACTCGTTAATCAAGAACAAGAGAGACAGGATGAGAAAACTCTGTGCGAAATGCTTTTCCTGCACTACTCACCAAATTGAAAAGAGATGAGAGAAAACTTACTAAATGTTACTAATTTACGCTCTCTCTTTACTAATCATACACAGACACTTGAATATATTATGAATGTTTTCTCGAATGCAATTTTCAGTTTGTGTTCTTATTAAATTTTATGTAAATATATTCATAATTACAACAATTTACAAACTCATGTAATTTACTATGGAAAAACATTTCAATTCCTGCAAATATACCTAGACTGTTATTTTAATATCACGGTATATGTATTCTTCTAGTTTTCTTGTAATAATACGACTCGTAAAAATGTTGAGAGTGTATTCGAAAGATGAAATACGTAGTATGAAAGGAACGAATGTGAAGAAAAGGAGAATTGACAGAAGTGAAAAGAGAAAAGCGAAGAATTGCTAAATGTGCCTAATTCTCATAGCTCTTTCTTCTCTAATCATACGCAGACGTCTTGAACTTTTAATTAATGACTCCAGAGCCTATTTCGAATCTGAAAGCTCAAAGTTTACTGGGTAGTGTGGGATGCCACTTGTACCTTTATGTAACATTACATTTATGTTACATTTGGAGCGTCTTTTCGTTGTGTCTCTGTGATATGTCATTGTATATTATGTCTCTCTGCTTTAATATATATGTACGTTAATATTCTTGTATTGTGTCTTTCGTTGTTAATGTTAATCTTTGTGCGTATAATGTAAATATGGTATGTTTTCATTTTACGCTTTTGTTTTATTATTACAACAAAAAATAAAAATTTACATCAATATGTTGGAGTTACTGATGTATAACTTTTCAACAATTCAATATTCAAAACCAATGTTACTTGATATTCTATTGTTTCGTTAAAACAAATAAACTTTTCTAATAGGCAGTGCATGGATTTCAAGTATTGCATTATTCAATACAATGATATCACATGAAAAGTTTTAAGTGTACTTTATTCCATGACAAATCTATTTTACGAAAACTCTATCACAGTTTGTTTTGTTATTATATTAAGTATTGAAATTCCAATTTTTATGCATTATATTTAATGGATACAGACATATTTTTACTTCGTAATATTTAATATTATTATTGGGGTCTCTTAAGACTGCGCATCCACCAAATTTTTAACTTATATAAGCATATTAAAATATTATTAGAATAAATATATAAAGAGCACGCTTTTACTAAATTCCTAGCATATATACATATATTTTTTTATATAGCAATAAATAAAATATGCAAATAAAAAAGGTTTAAGTTCATTACCCAGTTTTTGAATTTGTTGTAGGTGCATGTTTGGAAATTATTCGCAAAAACTTAATGTATTTTTAACGACTGCAAGTCCTTTTGAGATACACGATACTATATAAGCTTATACACTATGTTCAAATTGAGTCATTATCTATTAGATGAACTTAGAAAAACAGCCGCTCTTTATAACATGATTAATTATAAAATATTTATTCATACTTTACTATGTAAAGTATAGTATCTACAAACTTGAATAGATTTTATTCACTACTGAATAATGTAAAATAAAACTCAAGAAGCTTTGAGAAATTAAAGTAGATTATTTTTGTAACATATACAAAAATATTATTTCATTTATACACGTAATAGGATTGACTGTAAGTTAGATTTTTTTCATCTTGGTTTTACTTTTATGAAAAACTATTATCTTTTATAATCTTTTGACAATGCTCGTATATAAAAATATAAAGATGTTTCTCATGTTGCAACGCAAAGAATGGTAAAAATAAAGCTGGCTTTTCTTTTGAATTATACGATGTACTACCAATGGCGTACAACTACAATATTTCTTCCTTTTTTTTATAAATAACAAAATTATTATTCTTCAAATCATATATTATTATATTTACATTACTATTTAAAATATGTATTCTCATTTAATTAAATTTTAAATTAGTTGAACCACTTGGGATTTTGTGTTATAAGATAATATAAACTTCATATTATCTTGTTAAACACTAGTGTATAATAATACTGCACAGTAACTATTCTATGATTGAAAATTATAGAAGAGAAAATATTTTAGCTCATTTTTCATATAATTGCTTTTGTATATAGTTGTTTCTCATGTTGCTTAACTTGAATGAGAAAATGGAGAAATTTATGAAGCAGAAAATAAAAAGTAAAAATGAGTGGGCGGTCTGGACACTAATGAATATCCATGGAACATGGAAAATATTGTATTCCTTTGGAAATGAAATATGGATGATGTTATATATACCATTGGTTGTTTTTTTAATGTATTACAGAAAGATTATTTATTTAATTTAAATAAAAATGAATTTATTTAAATTTGTAATTTAAATTTTGAAAATAAATCATGGTAATAATAGTAAAATACTTAAATAAAATAAAACGTTAATAACACTCGAATAAAACAGATATAATTGATGCATGGAAATATATAAATATTCATTAAAATAAATCTCTATTAAAATAATATTCAATTATTATTTTAAAGCATCAGTGGTTGCAATCAAGCGCTATTATAAATTCCATGTTAAACATGATAAATAATATTTTAAATTTCATTAGAAATGCTTGAAATATTTTTACGGGAATTCAAACAATAATTCCAAAATTTTAGAGTTAATTATTTATAATAACATATACACCAGCTGTTACAATGTGAATTCCTGTTTATTTACATTATTATAGTTATTTAAATATTGTGTTTATCGTTTCCATTAGCGATACATTCATTTTAATTTTTAAATAAACATGTTTTTTAATACTTGAAATTAAAATTCAATAAAAATTATCGTTTGAGGTATTAAATTTCATTTAATTTACGAAATGAAACCTGAAAAAAATGTATTTCAACGATATGAATATAATGATTGTAGAATGTTCTCTCTGATTTATAAATTCCCAGATTTCTATTGAAATATGATATTTGAAATAGTTGATTCGTTCAGACGTAACGATCAACCTGATATTGCTGAAAATGTACACCGATAACTTAACGCTCAAGAGTGTCCTTAAAGTTATATACATTGTATTATATAATATAATGTATATACATATGTATATATGTTGCATAGTAAGAGTTCGAATTCTAATGAGGTCAATCATGCATCACATATCTTTATCTCTTGTATTATACATGGGTGAGAGTGTTTCTTGGAAATTGTTGTAGACCTTGACTTAACATTTATTTACCTTCGATTTACTAACTTAATCTAGTTTATATTTCTATTTATGTTATTATTATATTTCAAGATAACTATTACATTTTTATTATTAACCTAAATTAAATATTTATAAACTTAGTCATCTAAGAATGTAGCTATACTTCAATAACTTGTCATTAGTATTTTTTTGTTCTATGACAAACATCATCTTAAGATACGCCCCCATTCGTTTATGCACGCCCTTTTCAAATTTTACGAGGTTTGAATATTTTGTCATAATTTATCTACTAACATTTTTCACAAAGTTCTCAACTTTATTATTTAATAAAAACACGAGTAGAAAACATATTTGTTATAATAATTACTAAATTTTACTTTTAAGAATATGAAAAATAGATTATTTTTTTAAATATAGTAGAATTATTATATTTTTGTTGAAATATTTATGGTATGAAAAAATTAAATGGTTTTTTCTGCAGCGGTGAAAGTTAAAAAGCTTTTTTTTCATTATTAACTTAAAAGGATTGCTTCTTTCGTAACTAAAGAAAAGTAATTTATTATTTATATACTTGTACTTCTGTTTTATTCAGAATTAAATGTATATTCACTTTTATTCAAAATTCAGGAATATATAGTGTAAATCCTGAAAATGTTTCAATTATCCTGATAAGTTTGCTTAAAGACATTATTACATGAGGAATATTTTTAAATATCTGAAAGATTGGTTCAAATTTTTAAAATATAATTGAATAATTATAATTTGTTGAAATATTGAAGAGATGAAGAAATAAAATAGTCCTTCATGCAGCGCTGAAAGTTAAAAAGCTTAAATTATCCTGATAAATCTGCTGCTGTAATATATTATTTATATACTTGTATCTCTAATTCATTCAAAAGTAAATATAAATTCAGTTATATTGCAAAATTCAGGAATAAGTGTTAATCCTGAAAATGTTTCAGTTTTCTTGATAAGTTTTCTTTAAAACATAATTACATGAGGAATTGAAATATCTATATCGATTCTTACCATGAAGAGTGTGGCGCATTTAAGGGCCGCAAAAGTCTATTAAGGGGCCGCTAATAACTATAAGGGAAGCATGCAAAAACCTTACTAGGCATATTTTGAAACTACGTAAAGGTTGAAAACCCTAGATTTGATTATATTTTATGAAATATAAATATTTTAGTAAATTAGATAGACTTTGAAAGTATAGTCATATATAGGGTTGTATTTTTCTGTAGTAANATCCATGTTGGTAATGAAGCTGTCAGGATAGCCAACGTGAATACCCAACCAGAGAGACTAATGTTCACGAGAATAAAGTGACCATACGCTACACCACGTTTATATACATGTATATACATATATACTTACCACCATGTATGTGTTTTTTATGTATATATGTACATAGAATGTTACAGCAGCTTCGCTTTTCTCTTGTATAAATTCACTCACCGATAATATATTATCTTGGTAGCAAATTACCTTTTTATGTGACAATATTTTAATGTCCACGCACTGTTCAACTTGCCACTAATTACTTGATTATTGTAAATACCGTATTTTTACTTACATTTATTGTAGCATTACTTTTATTTTCCAAACCAAAAATTGGCACGCGAATTCCCTACGCATCATATGATAACAATAATAAACAGAATTAAAATGTAAAACAATTTAGAAAGTTATTTAAAAATCATTACAAACCACAGGGAATTGAATTTAATAGAATAAAATGAAACGAAACGATGTAAATGCTTATGATACGGTATACGTTATTTTGGTGGCCATGTTTCACCGAATTAAAGGATTATAAAGTTGTTGAGAAATAGGATTTTTCATTGTCACATTTTCTTGAATAATTTAAGTGCTGGATTTAGAAAATGAGATTTCCTTCGTAATGGAAATAAAATGATAACAGAATTTAAGTGGAGATTTGTGCAAAAGAATTTTATACATTTCTTTTTTTCCATTTTGATTTTTTTTTTTTTACTTTTTCTCATTTTTTTATTTTGGATTGTCTTGCAGTTTAAGGCTATTAATCATTGTACAGGAACTGCACCGAAAAAATTAATTCTCTAATTTTATTTTTTTCTTGTCTTTTTACTATCATAGGCTTTTGTAGACCCTTAGATTTGCAATTATTGAAGTTAAATTGGAAATATTAGAAAAAAAAGCTAAGTTTTGCATTGATTTAACCACAATATAGCATATATTCCAAAATATATTAGAAAGAATTATGTAGTTTAATTTACATTTGATATAATTTAAACTTGAAGCAATTTATTCATATTTAGATTTTAAAATTAACTATGAAACCCTTTTCTTTACATTTTAAGTTGTTTAGATCATAGAGACTCAAAATATGAATTTTCCTGCTTTAACTAAAATGATTTGCATTGCTCAAAATAAGCATAGATATGTAAGTTAAGAATTTAGGGAGAAAATTGTGGAATAGAAAATATTTCGGTATTGTGAATGTCGGCATTTAGAGATTTAACTTGAATGTGGTGAAATACATGATTGCGTAAAAAGAGCATTTGTTACAACCGTCATCTATCATAATACTACGATATAACATAGCCATAATTCTTCTTGTTACTAAAGCTCCATTTTATTTATTATTTATTTTTATTTATTTGTTCTGTTCTGTTCTGTTCCAGGCTCCAGTTCAGCATCATCTGTCGCGTGATTCAGAAATATAAATAAATACCAATCGAAAGGTTTTCATTTGAAATTTTTATCAAAAGCACTAACGAAAAATAATTAATCTTAATAAATTTATAATATATTAGGCTGTAATAATATCATTTTTTTAATAAAAAACGCATTCATTATTTGTCTTTGTACATACAGAATAATATTCGGTTATTGTATGAGACTTACTGCGTTCTTACATTTATATTTTCTGGAATTTACATAAAATCTATTCTAACTAGTATTTTATTGGAATTTTCTATCAAAATTATTCGTGTTGTCGTCGTGTTTGTCATTTTTAATTCGTATTTTCGCTATCCGAAATTTCTTAGCCAAGTTCTAAAGTTAGAGATAAGTAGTATAATGAGTTTAGTGCAATTAAGTGTGTTGATTTCACTATGCCTGTTGAGCGTATACGCACGTCAACAACAACAACATCAACAACCAAAACAAATTTTATATTCCAACGAGTTTGCGGTTCATATCCCGGCTGGAGGAAATGCTGCTGATGAAATTGCCACCAAACATGGATTCGTCAATGTTGGACAGGTATGTCTAATTATTTATTCATTATATCTCAGACTTTTATTATTGATTCATTCAATCAATAAAGTATAAAATTAAATATACTACAAGTAAAATTGAAAATTTCCGAACGTATTTTATTAAAACCTAAATTTTAATTAAATTCTAATTACGTTTTATATTTGAACGGTGATGAAAAAGGACAAAGCTCTAAGTTGTTTAAAAAGATCATGGAAACACAGGTAGGTAAGTACAAATAGAATTTTTCTCTACGAAAATGAAATAATAAAATTGTTGAGTTTTAATAATAAAACAATGTTAAGAGAATAGAGCGAATAGAGTAACGTCTGGTTTTGCTTTGGGCGTCAAAACAAAGACCTACATTTGTAGTTACTTTATTTAGTTTTGTCGCTTCACAGCTGTCCCACAAAGCGAGCAACTGAATTATCGGTCTAGTGAGTAAATGCCGTTACCTCAATAGAACCGAATAACCACATAGCAATACTATGTCTGTTGTTGGCTGCTGTTGCTATTTGTTCTAGCAATTTGAGTATCGCACGCTTTTTTCATTGTTTTTCCACGCGATTCTACAATTTATTTTCCCTTCAATGAAAACTTCTATTGCGTGAAAATTTCTTTTCTTTAATCGGAATGTCGATTGCTCTTTTCACAGCTTATATTTTTATCTTCTCTAAATATTAGCGCTACTTCCACCAATAAATCCCAAACTACTCTCTACTTAACCACTTTATCTGATTTCTTCAACATTTTAATCAAATTTGGGAAATCTTTCATATTTCTTTTAACTTTTAAGGATTTTGGACTTATTTTATCAACGTCGTACTAAATTGAGGTCCATGTATACTTAAATAAATTTTCAATAATTTTTATATTACTCCCAAATCGTATT
The DNA here is from genome assembly GCA_002278615.1 of Pogonus chalceus. Lineage (NCBI taxonomy): Eukaryota > Metazoa > Arthropoda > Insecta > Coleoptera > Carabidae > Pogonus > Pogonus chalceus. Next base: position 3,235 of record NEEE01004484.1, on the reverse strand, counting down.
TGAACCATATTGTCTTTGGAATCAATTCAATTTAGGGTTAAAACCTTCTTTAGCAAATAAGTTTTCTTCAATTTTGAGATCAAATTACTCTAAATCCAAAAATTAAGATCATTAAAAGAGAGATATTCACCTAAACCATTTCAATTCGTGGGTTGAAGCATTCTTGATAAAATAAATGAGTTTTAAAGAGCATCGTTCTTTTTTTGTTAAATTTAGAAGTTAAACAAAAATTAATTATAACGTTGAAGTGCAATTATGTTGTATAATAATGTCAATTAATTTGAAAAAGTTTTTGTTTAGGTGTAACCATTTGTATCTGTGTTTATCAATAATATTGGAAACAAAGAACACGTGATCAGCATGTGTTATTGAATTGACTTTATTGTATAGAAGGTAATTTGGTAATTACCTTACCGTTAGCGTTACCTTTTCATATATAAACACAGGAAAATAACGGCACAGCTTGGTACTCCATTATGTGTATACACAAACGTTTATAATACTGTATCCTTGAATTCATTTGCTTTTTAAATAAAATTTCTCTTTTAATGCTCGTTTTATTGAATATTTATTTATATATAGGCGTCAATACCATGTTATGCATGTAATTGAAACACCCTTTTGTGCTAAATACGTACCTTTACACTTTTTACTCACATTTTATTTTCATTTCTTTTTCTACGCGTTGTTTATTAATTTAGTTATAAAGTATAATTTGTGGCCATGGAAAGGATCCACTCATAATAATTAGTAGTATATTGTCGCGTACGGTCGCGTGTATATCCCCAGAAACTGTCTCTTGTTTTTGTCATTAATTAATTCCAAAACCAAATTGAATCTAGAGTTTATTCATAACATGGAACATCCATTATTACATCAATCTTCATTAAATTCTTATCTTTAAATCAAAGTCTTCTGATTTTATGATGTTTTATACAAACGCTGTTTTTCAATTTCATCTTTTAATATATTTTTGTATTATTATATTATTTTTTCATCCTTTTTTGTTTTTTGTTTTTAATATGTCACTCAATTTTCTTGGTTTTTTTGTATTTTTATTTTAGCCTGATTGCGTTGTGTTGTCGTATATATTTTAATTACGTTTATAAATACATTGTCGGTTTATTTATTAAATGTTCTTTTTTACATCAAATGAAACGAAATTGCTTTTAATTTACGTCAAAGTTATTTTGATCAGGATTAGAAAAATTATCATTTACATGAGGCTTTTATGAATATTGTTTTAGATAATGTTTTTCTTTTGTTCTATTATATATTATTGTAATAATACAATAAATGATAAAAAAACCGATAAATAATTAAATTTATAGTATTTAAGCGTAACAGTTTACCTGTATTTGATAACTTTTTTTTAAACCGCTATAAAACTGAAAAATATATAATAATTTATATTATTTTTTGCTAAAATATAATAATAAGGGTCCATATTAACCATTTTATGTATTCAATTTTTTTTAAAAAAAATTTTGATTTCAGGAATATTCCTGCTGCAAAAATTTTACATCCTGGATTCAAATGCAATACATGTTTTCTAGTTAATTTTGACATGAGAAAAAAGAATCTGACTTTAGTTTTTCTCTAAATTTAATAGTTTACCCACAATTGTCAACTTAAAAAAGGTATTATTATTTCATGACAAAAAATGTTTAAACCGCTATAAAACTTAAAAATCTATTATAAACTATATAATTTTTTTATAGAACTATTGCAATAAGAGTCCATATTAACCAATTATTGCATTTAAACATAGTATTTATAAATTATCAGCAGTTGACTATTATTTATATTTGCACTAAAATGTAACTATAGTAAATAAATAACTAAAAACAGTTTTATTTCAATGTAATGTTGATTAATGATGCTGTCTATACGTGTCTTTATTATTCTTACAGATTATAAAATAATAGTGCTTGATTCTTTTCTAAATAATTTATTAGAAATTTGATTAATTATGCTATTGTGTAGTTGCTGCATTATAAAAGAATTTTAATTTATTTTTAAGTATTCTTATATTTAAAATATTAATCAAACTGATGGATGTATTTTGTGCATCCATTAAAATTTATTTAGTTATTTATTATTATTTTTTTAAGAGGGCAGTAATTCAAATTTTTGTTGTGGTATACATAAGTACACGTCATGAATGTCCTGGGATGCCTAACGGCGGTAACGCGGTAACATTTAAGATTGGTTTTTTGTTCGGATATTGGCACTGATTGTTCGTAGATTTATATCTTCGTGGTTGGTAAAAAATTGCTCCATATTTTCCATCATCCTTTTCTTTCTTATTTTATTTGAAATCAGTTTGTTTCTCTCTGAAATATATCCTTCTTATTTGGTTTTACAGATATGAGATTTATTTATTTCCCTCTTTAAATATATATGTTTGATTCTCTCTACTGGAAAGTATTATGTCTTTCTTAACATCACATCAGTGAAGAGGACTTCATGGGTGACATCTTATTTTTTTTGTGAACGTAGCAATAGCCGCTGATCAAGTTTATTCTTTCTACGTATAAAATATTGTCGTATTGGATCTCCATAAGTCGTGGAAATCGGACGAACGAAAATATCATGGAAATATACCATTGATATTGGCAATTCTAACATTACGAGCAAATCGCGTATTTGTGTTGATCCTCAAATGTAGTGAGCGCATATACGCGTAACGTGGAAAAGTTTGAAAAAATTATCGACAATCGAATTTGGATTTAGAGATTTTTATGTGAGGGGATTTTCAAATACGGTTTATATCTAATATTACGGTCGCATTTTCCGCAATCTCATATATCAGAAATATTTTATATTTTAAGATACATATATAACAAATAAAGTAAAAGAATTAATTATTTATAAAGTAAATGGTGAATAAAAACATGAAATTGCTAAATGAAGGGAAAAGTCCGTGTCAAATCTGGAAAAACCATACCGAATAGGCAGAAGGGGTTTACAAGATGTATTGGTGCGTTTCACTTTAATTGAACGGCAGCAAAGAAGGAGAAAAAGAATTATGTGGCCGGAAACCCAATCCCTTTTTACTTAATCGCGGAAACGATACGCGTACATCCATATCCATCCGTTGTCCTTGCGATGTGCAACAGGGATACTGCCTGCTGCCTTCTGTCTATTTTAATCCCGGATTCTGAAAAATTACTTTCACCATTTATAACTAAATCTCTATTATATTGCTTCTTATATCATATGTATAAACTTT
>NEEE01004483.1:3825-16810 GCA_002278615.1 Pogonus chalceus | reverse complement strand
TGTTTGCCAAGTTTGTCAAAAATTCTGAATGTACATATAAGAAAATTATTCTATTTAAAAAAGAAAACTAAAAGAGAAAAAAGGGAACAATACAGAATAATATTAGAAAAACTATTAAGAAAACTTAAGTTATAATAAATAATAATGATAAAACACAATATGAAACTTTCATTTAAGATACGAAAGAAAGTATAAAATAAATAATTTAATTCATTGATTTATCACCGAAGATCTTCCGTATGTCATCCAGCTAAAAAGAAACTATAATGGATACTATAAACGTTTACAAGATTGATAAAACAACAAATAAATAAAACGATTGTCCCATTTTCAAGTTGTCCAGTCATATAACCAATCATAAATTAATATGAGTTGGTTATATCTTACGGACAATAATACCTTATGTTATGTTCCATTCATATATGTATACGTATATATATACCTACTTATGCAATGAAATATACTCAGAGGCCAACAGTACATACTATATATTATCTGTTATATGATTCGCTGTTCAGAACAATAACTGTTGGTGTCTGAGCTTCTTTGTACGTTCATCCCTCATGATGATAAACAATGCAGAATGGATAGTACATGTTGAATACAGATAGATATTCATTATATTCGAATAGATGCAGTAGGAAGATGTTACAGACTTCGAACAGGCATAATTAGTTTTTATAATTACGGCCTACGTTTTCAACACTCATTATCATTTCTATATGAATCACTTCTTAAGTAGTCTGCCGTCTAACAATTTATTTACATTGTAGTTCATTTTTCTTTTTATTTGGAATTTATAACAAATGAAGTGAATATTATTTTATATGTTTATATTGTAAAATATCGAATATATATCTATAATACGATTAAAATAAATAATATAAATTGAATTTATTTTTACATTTATTCATTAAATACATTCAAACAGGTTTTGTTTTGACAGGTAGAATCTGGCTTCATGAAATAAAAATAAATATTTTATTTTTTTTTGTCAAAACAGCGTAATATATTTATTAAATATTTTATTATAAAATTGTTCGGATAACAATGAACATTATAATTTTAACAGGAAATTATTTCAAATGACCTCTAAACAACTGGTAGTACGATTGGGGTCAAAATTTGAAGCAGGCTGTCACATTTTACAGTTACTTTATAAATATAACTTGGACAGTTTAAATTCTGCTCAACTTGGATTCGAAATAGCTACTTGCTCTTCAAGACCTTTATTTATCAAAATTTTAAAGAGTGGTAATGTGAGTAGAGCTTTAACAATTAGAAGAAATGCAGAATAGAGTTTATTTTGTAATAAGGTTTTGAATAAGGCATAATTCGCAAGAGCGGAATAGCTATTACAAACTTGTTGCAGATTAAACATTTTCTAATACTATAAATTTAGTTTAATTTAAAAAAATACAACGAAAAGAAAAACTCTCAATAAAGTTTGATAGATATGCATTTTAAAAACTAAAAAAAAAAGTTAATATAACATTATTAAACACTAGTGCGTAATAAAACTTCACAATTACACAGAATGGTACCATTCTAGAATTCGATTTTATACATTTTTTAATCAAGAGTTGCATTTTTTGCATCAAATAAATAATGACGAAAATTACAAAAAATATTTTTGTTATATAACTATAAGCTCTGTAAATCGGACTAACTTTTTTTTAAATAAAAATTATATTTAAAACGATTAGGATAAGATATATTTTATATATAATGGTAATGGTTATTGCAAAAGTTAGGAATGAAATGAACAAAAGAGAAATATAAAGCAAACTGAAAAATGCCTTTGATTAAAGAATACATTAGCAAGAATAAAAATGACAAATTTATGATAGAAGAATGCAAAGGATGTTTACAATTCGCATATTCATATATCACGTCTACATTGGAAATTTCACGTTACATTATGTTAAAATTAGTATAAATTCAGCGCCATTATAACTGCACTATTCACTATACGTCAGCAGTTGCGAGTGCAAAGATAATTCACAAGGAGCATTTCAGCGATCTATGACAGATCAAAGGCATTCCAGTTTTCAGCAGTCGACATCAACCAAACGAACACTACATAACACGCGGCAATGCATGGGGGTTGTTTTAGTTTAGTTCAGTTCAGACTAAGAAGCGGTACAGATTTCTTGATCTTGTTTTACCTTTTATGACGTCATTGCATAACTAAGTGCATCAGCTAGTTAATACAATACTCTATGTATTAGTATTAATATTATTTCATTTACTATGAAAATGCTTTATCTTTAAAGGAATAACTATTTAAATATAAATCTGTATTTGTGGATTTGTAAACCGAGACATTTTTCGCGGACCGAGTCAAAATTTACTTCGACAGTTTATAATAAAAAAATTAAAATATTTCCAAGGAAATTATTGTTAAAATTGAATATTTAATAAATAAATTATTTCAGTTAAGTTTAACAAAACCTTTTGTATAAAATAATATAATGATTTACGTAGTGTCCAGGAAAACAGGAAAAATACAAGTGATTCTAAAGGCACATCTGAGATAAACATGAATGTCCGCATATAATTCAAACGTTGGTAGCATATAGCCTAGAGCGATCCATTTTTCATGGCTTGTTTCAGAAATTGTGAAATTTAATAACGCTGAACGTAGCACCTCGAACTTTATTCGAATTTCAGAATGCCCCACTTATTCATATTTGATGTGGGACGGAAAATCGTTACGACTTCTAAATTCACTTTTTGTTGGTTGAGTTTCTTTCAACTCGAACTCCGACTCCGGCTTGGGCCAATCAGATAATGTTATTTCTACAGCGTATACTAATATTATACTGACAACTGAAACGTATATATCAAAACACGCAAAACTATAATTATTTATTGATCTTCCTTTGATGTTATATTCGGTTTCAGTTTTCCAATAAACATTACTTATATCTGTATTTATTATTTCATATATTTTCATATCTCAAATCATCATCTTTTTATAGAACCATTAACTGCTAAGTTATTTATATCAAATTGTTTAATTCGCTTAAAAAGTAAATAACTTGATACTGTATAATTGAAAATAACTAGAACTCTTTAAATACTCCTTCGAATGAGAAAAACATTGTAAATAGACAATAGTAATAAAACAAGCCAAGAAAAGAACAAAAAAATAAGCGTTTTTCTTTGTCTCTTTTTTACATTAAAAGCACAGTCTAAGAAAGAAACAGAAAAACTGTGCTTTCACAGTTCAAAACGTAAACTACCGTAAACGAGAAATGATCTTGCTTTTAAACAGCAGAAAGCTGTTCATCGTTAAAAGGTTGTTTGTCATTGATTAGTGTTTGTTTTGTTTTAAATATTTTTACCTTTTAGATTATATCGAATCAAACTAGACTATAGTCTAATATATACAATTTAAAATATAATGATTATAGCTTCAAGATAAAGAAAATATATCATGATTTCAATTTCAATTTCAATATCAGGTTATCTTATAATATTTTAAAAAACTGCTCTAGACAATTTTTGATCTGTTAGGGTTTTATTACCGGAAAAATAATAAGAACATTTTGATAAAAGGTTTTAGAAATGAATGAAGGGTTGAAGAAAGAGCAATGTTTGTACAATTTAATAAAGATGTCGAAAAAATTATCCCGAGCTTTTTTAACTTGTTTTCAAAATGATGATTCGTTCATAAATATATCAAAAAATTGTTAACAAAAATTATTGGACTGCTTGTAAATATATATTTTTTGATTTGGAAAACCTATTTGGCCAAATCAAATTGGGCCTTGTGTTCTAAACAGTGTCTAAGTTACCGTTTGAAGTCTTTTATTAATTTTAAAAGAAATAAACTACCCGCTGAGAATTTTTTTAATTAGGCCCTACAATTTTCAGCACCGGCCCTGTATTTGTGTAATTTCAATAATATTGTTCCTTAAAATAGATAAATAATTCTTGCACCCAATTATTTAAAGAATTTTTAAATAAGATTAAATTAGAAACAAAATAAAAAATTTAATCAAAACTATTTTCTCTTCATAAAATAACTGAATAAATACAAAATAAAAGAACAATTAAATCATGTTTATTCCTTAACCATATGTCCAAACCAATTTGATGATTCCAGCTACTATTTTTAAATTTAATCTCTTCAAAACATAATAGCCGACCGTTTTGTACGCCTATTAGCTTTTGTTTTCCTCAGCCATTAAAACACTAATTAAATCAATTCAATTTTAAATTCATCGTAATTCACTCTAGTGTACCACCCAGACTCAATCTAATAATTGGTCACTTAATGAACGAACGAGAGTTACACAAATACAAACAGTTAAAGAATAATAATTCATGCTGTAAGCATGCTATTCAATTATGCTTCATCATTTATATGTATGTATGTGAGCTTGTTTTCTTCAACGGCTCATGTACGATCTTGAATTATTTCGAAATAAAAATTCCTCGAATGCATTTTATCTTTTACGGTTGCTGGATCTTTTAAATGTTTAAATTATTTATAAAAGAATTAAAACAACTTTTAATATAGAAAATACAATATACAAAGTGAATAGAAACAGCACTTTAATTTCAGCAAAGTAACAATTTTGTGTGACCGCTCCGAATCGATCCTCTGGTCGACCGAAAACCGGAACACTCCGGCACAAAACTCCAAGCAGCGACTCCGGTTAGTGTGCCGTGCCGTGCATTTCTGTTCTCACTCCGGGGACTGATGAGGAGAATAAATTAAGAATGAACCTCGGCACAGTTTAACAATTCAAGTGACACTTTTCGAACGAAAGCGCGCGGCCACTTCCCAGTTTCGCAAATTAAAAAAGTTTCTTGTTCTCAAACTATTTCATAATTCAAAATTTCAATTTAATATACAGAGAAAAAGGGCATCAGTGTTATTACAATGTATTTATAAGGGTTATTTTTGCTGGTACATTTTTAAAATGATTCTTTATATATTTTCCTTTTAGTAAACACATCTTTTATATATATCATTTATCAAATCAGTTAATCTCAGAAGCCGTAAAATTTAATGTAAATTATTAGATTTAAACAAATGAATGTTATAAGTGACTCACATACCGCGTCTTTTAACACTAATGAAAATAAATGAACTCTGTGAGGCCACTATTAATTTAGTGACTGTTGCACTTGAAGCTCTTACAACAAAGATTGATAAATATTCTTACAAATATCTTTTACATCTTATAGATGAAAAGGCTTTTAGTATATATTAGTGACTTTTAAATGTTACTAAAATCTGATTCAAATATTAAAAGAAAACCAATACCCATGTTCTAATATGTCATATCCAACATTTAGAGAATTTTTCAGCAGAAANGAGAAAATATATATATATATATATATATATATATATATATATATATTGTCAATAATTCTCCCTTAAGGTCTTAAATTGATTTTTCCGGAAATGAGAAAGTCAACAGACAATTATAATAGGTTTATAGCTACAGGATAAAAGATTAATTTTATATTTGTTAAATTATTTTTAATATCTATTGCTTTAAACATTTTTTAATACTGTTACCTTTTTTTGATTCAATGTACATTTTCTTGCTTAGATTCCAAATTTGTTTTTTTCAATGTAATCTTTAAATTTATTTTATATATTCCGAATAAAATAGAGGGAATTTTTAGTCAAATGTTGACTATAGATGTGGGAAAAATAAGCTGCAAAACATTATTATCTTTCCATTTTTTGATTATCGATATGCAATTTATTATGATTGTAATAGTTTGAAATTGCGTAAATTTAGAAGATTTTAAAAACGCAACAGTATTTGGTAAATAGAGTAACTAAAAGTACAATAAGTTATAGTCGTAGATATAGTTGGCAGTGTAAAAATAATGGAGTTTTCGTAACAATGAGCTGCTAGCAAACAAACGGGAAAGAACGCTTTACGGTCGCACTGAATGGAAATAATGGATGGAACACAATGTAAAAAACGGACAATAGGTCAATTGGTTCTTTCAGTGTCACGACAGCGACACACGAACCTACAACACGACAGATTTCTGTTCCTTCGTGTTAGTGTATGTATACGTGAATGCCTGCCTCGAGATATTGACGAAAGCATGAGTTTGGGAACCGAAGTGCTCGAGGACAAGTGCTTTAGTTGTTGCTATTGATGACTGAAATGACGAGAACGAGATTTCATTCAACAATGCACTCACTCACTACTAGATCAGATCGTATGTTTCCCTTTAAGCGATCTGCACATTTTGCAAACATACTTTTTATCTATTCTTAGGTATTATGCAAAAAGGTTCATCATCTATCCGACATACAAAGTCAAATATATGTATAATAGTTAGAATTAAACTTAAGTTCAATACCACCCATGTGTTTTACTTTGAAAGATATTTGGACATAATTAGAGATAAAGATCAAATTTCAGGAAATTAAAGAACTATAGACAATAAATAACAAATTTGAGGTATTGTTTATTTGGGAATTAGTAATTAGGCGTAAATAAATGAATTTAATTAGTATAATGAATTGGTAAGCTCATCATTATGCATAAAATATCCCTTAACCACACCTGAAAAGTCACTAATATATTAAAGCTTAAAATTACTACGGTCAATGTATAACTTACATCCCTATTCATATATGTTTCATCCATTTGAAACTATTCTAGAAAGGTGGTTGGTTAGAAGTGTATTGCACCCTGAGAGAAGTAACCGCAGACACAAGATACAACGCAAACTGATAACAGATTCCTCAAGTGTGTTTGAATAATTTAGATACACTTTAAAATAAGTTAGTTTTGAATTTGTTTAAAGAATCTGGTGTTGTGTAGTGCAATAGTAATGGCTAGTTTACAACAGGGTACGTGTAAGTAAGGTAGGAAAACGAAGGAATATGGTTTCCCCAACAGAACCACAACCTGCCGTATTTCACCTGTGACGTTCGCACCCCAACGGGGCTTGGATCGATTCTAGCCGAGGCCAACTTGGGACTTCAAGAGAAACGCACTTTATATATACTTTAAAAAACGTAACACTATTTCAAATATATTTAAAAACTATAACAAGATTAAACATTTTTAACAAATTGAATAAATAATGTGTTAAGTCTCTAAATCGGCAACTGACTTCCCATTTAAAACTTTTTCCCCTAACGTTTTTTACCTGTAGATAGAAGGGTACAGTCAAATACAAAGAAGAGCTTAACCAGCTTTTCCTAATAGCATTGACAGTCGTCATCTTCTTTATATTTTTGGTAGCAAGCCACAAGCGCCTCTAGGGATGATATTCGTACAAAACTGGGAGTAAAAGGAAAATATGAAAGTTTTAAATTGATCCTGTTTTCCTGCCGTTCATGTTTTTACCAAACCTTGTGCTTTACGTTGTGTGTGTCATGTTACATTTCACGTTTTCAACTGTGTTGTGTGGTAACAGTTTTATGTAAATCCATGCATTCATCTGCGATTGCATAGGGAATATCTTTTTGCTGAACGAGGAGTCTTTTAAACAGTTTATTTTATTTCTTGGATACATTCAATTATAAATAACAGAATAATATATTTATTTACTTATTATCAAATTTCCAGAAAATTTGATGATTTCATATTATCAATTTATTTGTTAATAAATTACTTTCAAAGTGTATATTTTTTATATTTCTCTATAAGAAATAATTAAAATCCTGCATAGAATGTAAAATAAAAGCTTATCTTTGTATTAGTTCGTGTTTTTTATTGTAAAGTCGTCGCCACGAAGCAATGTAATTGTGTAATCATTGTACTTTTACATGGTATCGCCTGGATACATAATATAAATAATTTTTAAAGTTGCGACGTACTTCATATTATTGAGAAGTATTTGAATGAAGTGTTAAGAAGATAAAAAATCTAATATCGTAAGTCTAAGTAAAATATCTACTCATTATTATGTAATTACGTTGCTTCGTGGCGACAACTATAACTTCATGTATGAAGATGTTCTTATTTCAAAAACATAGCAATAAAATTCATAAGCTAATACAATTTTGGAAATATGAGAAAATAAATAAATCAATAGTTTTATAAAGACTTGTAAACACTTATACAATATAATAAGAGATCTTGAACCAATTAAAATAATTACAATATTTTATATCAGAATAGTTTTGTATAAACTAACCTTTATGCAAAAATAATATGAAATTTTCTTTGCAATTTATGCGATTTAAGATTTTATGTATTACGTATAATAGTTAAGGTTTTTCTGTTGAAAACTGAACGAAGAAATAATAGCGTTTTATAAGTTTGAAGATCAAATTAATTTAGAATCGTTATTTCTCACAATTTTGATATGTAGAGAATTACAGAATGATCTATAACAATAGTTTTAATAAATTATTTGATTCTATTATTATAACAGATGATTTACAATTATTAATCAGTGATAATAATATATTTAATAGAACACTAAATGACATAAACTATTCACAATGTTCAATAACTGTAAAACAATTTCTTGAAAACATTTATCTAGTTTACATTTCGCTATTTTGAATTAACAAGATTTATACGTCGGCATTTCTTGCTGCTGGCGCGTGGTCAAGCAGAAGCCATTAAACATTGTGTTTGTATGTGTGTGTGTGTAGATGGTTCTAGGGTTCCGCACACCGTGGTATCTCGTCATGTATTAATAATGAAATTGTATGAGCAGAGTGATGGACGGCGGGCTTGGACCCCGAACTTATGTGTTATGGATGCGTCCAAGCTAGATATCTGGATGATATAGCTACGACTGCGAATGAAAGACACGACGCCACTTTTACTTTTACAGATGGAAAATTGTTTTATATGGTTGTGATGATGAATTCTGGGAAATCACACNTCTTAAAACCAAATATTTATTCTAATTACTGTAACTTCGAAAATAGTTTGAATTTTGAAATGGTTAAACGTTTAAAATATTTTTAAGAGTATAAATAATTTATGTAGCAAAAAGAAAACAATATACTTATATATTTTATTAAACTATTTGTATCAATAATTATTTTAAATAATATTGGGATAATTAAAATATATTTACCTTCCATGATGAGGGCCAACATTGCTGCTATCAAATGAAGAGCTGGCTTTAATATCTTCGTCCTTAATAAATCCATTTTCCATCCCCAGTGGGCTGATACATTGCGCTGAAACAAAAAAAACTTCATTAATGAAATAATTATGAATAAATGTAATTAAATCTGTTTATGAAAAAATTGATGCCGGAAAGCAAAGGATAACATGCATTTTCCATGTAATAATGAATCAACACTCGTAATCTAAATCAGTAGCATCCTTTTTACAGGAGCATTTTCCATCATCGTGCACCATTCAGTAGCAGAGTCGAGAGATTTACAATCTCGGTTCGTGCGTTCACGGAAATTACGGAGATATGAAAAATCACGTAGTTTATGGAAAACTCGGCTCTGAAATCGATGCTCCCATTCGCTTTCCTCTATCTATTCCCCTTTACCCAGCTACACGTCTATTTCGTGCCGCTTATTCGTTCATTCGCCATGCATTTATTCATTGTACAGTTTGTATACGCGTGTATTATGTAGATCTAGCGCTCCCGTGCACTGTCCACTTCGTGATGGATTTTCGTGTTTTGTTTGACCTAAGGTTTTGTGTTCCACTCAGGTGGAAATTAAATTTTTGTTGAATAAAGTTGTTCCCAGATTTTGCATAATCTTTTATTTATTTTTTTCTTTTTTAAATGTTACTTTTATCTCACTATATTTTATAAATGGAAATTAGATGCTCCCTAGACTTTGAAAGATATAATTTAAAAATAGTTTAGTTTATATTTTCAATAATTGATTAATCTTATAATATTTAGAAATTCTTTTATATACATTTAATCAGGGCTGTAACTAGGCTGAGGCAACAGGGAAACTTGCCCAGGGTCCAGATTGAAAGGAGGCCCCATACAGGACTCTTAAAAAAATCCATTTGAATTGAAAGAATAATTATTTTGTGTTTATTTATTAAAATTTACCAAACTCATAAAAAATATACAAGTTTTCTTTGTTTTATTAAAAGGGAAGGGACAATTTGAAAGTTATGCCCAGAGTCCACAAAAAGCTAGTATATAATAATGATCAAAATCACGATAAATGTAAAATGTAAAATAATAATCTTTTTGATAATATGTTTGAAAACTGAATGAATTGGGAACAAATTAATTGTGATAAGCCAGTATGTGTTATTTTCCCAAATTAAGAAGCCAGAAACATTTAAAGTATTCTTACCAAAGGAGAATCCATATCATTTGCATAATTTAGTGTCGAGAGGAATTTTAGGAAAAGATTGAATTGTCTTTAAGTTTATTTTGTATAATTAATATTGTGTTAAAAATAAAAGTTAACTATGAAATCAGACGAAGTTCAGTCAACATGTTATTAATATTTGAAATTGTACAAAGTTGTATGCAGAAATACTTTGTACCATTCATGAGTTGACATTCAGCCAGACATACAGCAATATATAGCGCCATAAACATACATACAAGTATAGAAACCAAAGCGGAAGTAACAATTCTTAATTCTACATATACGTAAGACTTTCGGCAGAGTTTTCAACTTAAAATATACGATCACATAGCAATGGCTATGGAATGCCAATGATCGTTGGTTGTTTGTTGCGATCAGCGTTGTACAATTCCAGTTTCAGTTGAATTTTATACATCACTGGACGATGTTTACTTGAAAAGTTTTCAAAGTTCAGTCGTTCGTGAAGCGCTGCTACAGTTTCCGAATAATTCTCTATTAAATGACATCCTCTGGAAACAATCGAACAACTGGAGAAGACGTCGTAACGACATGATGTGCATTTGTTTGCTATTTCGATTTGATGGTAATGTGATGTTTTACAAATCACTGTGATAGCGTACGCTACTTATGTCAAAGGTTTTCGTGAACTGAATTTCTTAAATTTTGAAATGTAATTCTACTTGCTTCAGTCGAATTCAGAGAATATTTAATAAAATAGATAAAACTGTATATTGTGCATCATACGTGCAGTAAGCAATTAATATTCGAAACATAATTTTAAAATGAACAAAACCAGTGAATAGAATCTCTAGGGACATACTCGATTATAACAAATCAACCAACCAGGAACAAAATCATTATTATCAAGTTAATAATAACGCAATAATTTATTCATATAAATCCGACTATATTATAATTGCACGATACATCAGTCCATTAGTCATAAATGCGTCAAAACATAAAATATTCTATAAAGGAATATTTCCATGAAATCCTAATGTAAAAGTTTAAACTTAGGTATAAAATAATCTGCTTATATAGTACTTACAAATATCAACTGCCTTTGTAGCAAAAAGGTTCGCCGCAAGGACGACAATAAGTCCGAAGAGATGATAATGTTTCTTGATGATGATCATGACTATGATGATGATGATAACGAGCGAGGTGATCAACCATTCAAGACATGTTCCTGTAACAAAGACAATGTCAATGTTGGTACACGAGAAATAATACCTGCCTCCCTAAATATGACATAATAAGTTGGGATGGTGGATTACAATCACGGCAAAGGGATGAAGGTTTCTAGTGAAGGGACGGTAGAAGTTTTGTTAGTGGATGACGGCCCTTTGCATAATTCATAAACTAGAAGGACCTCGGACAGAGAATTGTGAGGATATGAATAAGAGTGCTGGATGTATATTAATAATCATATTTTAGTAGCAGTAAGACTTGACTTAATGGATACTTGCCACTCATATGATAAAATTTAATAGTCCAGATTCAGATAAATAGGTCTAACATTTAAGTTTAAGTTAAAAAACAAGATTAACTCTTAACATGCTTCATAAATATGGTTTGCATGCTTATCTACAAATTTTATTTCATATCTTATTATATAGAAATTACATACTTTCTCGGGTCAAATTTGACCCACAGATGTCATTATAAATTTCTCCATTTAATTGATTATGATGTATTTTTGTTCAATAAAAATATTAAGATTTAGATTTTTAACAAAAAATATTAAGTATTTTTATTAGTTTTCTCTAAAGATTTTTAAAGATTTCATGTACCTTCTTTTGTCAAAAAAAGATTGAGTTTTGATTAATTTTTTCATATAATTGCTTAAGATGCATTTTTGTTGAGTATCGATATTTTAAATTAAAATTTTGAAAGAAATTTTTTCAAGAACTTAAAAAAAATCAATTTGTCAAAAACTAAATGATTTTTGATGTTCCCTTTTAATTTCAATAAAAAAAAAATTAACTTTGACTTTTTATTAATTGTAAATAAATATTAAACAAGAAATTAAAATTAAATTTTGGCAGGTCATTTACTTCACAGAATAAAAAATACACATTTACATAAGGGGTCAAATTTGATCCTTAAACCTGAATTATAAATTAATTCCATATTTATTTAATAAAACTTATCATAAAAATTGAAAAACACTATATCTAACACAAAAACAAATTTCGATGAGTAAGTTATGTAGCGAAACAATATATACACATGTATATATTATATATCTTCACAAGATAAATAATAAATTGAATTTTATTCTTTTGTACATAAATAAAAATATTCAGTTTACTATGGATTTATTACAATTACAATTGTACGATAAGAATATAAAATATTTTACGATCAAAATATAGATTTAAACTATATACTTATATATGTTTATACAGATTTTGTATCTACGCCATAAATATTTTTATATTTCAAAAACAGAATGTTAAAATATATTTAGTAACATAATGTAATTAAAAACTACGAAAAACAGTATTATACTTTTTTATTTAAAATAAAAACAAAAAAAAAATCTAAAACCAAAGTTGTTGATATCAAAAAAATCTCATTAAATACAAGAGAATGTAAGTTATACTTTAATTTACATTTCGGCTTTTTGAAGGTAATTGAAACCAGACTGCGGTAGCAGTTTCGACAAAACAAAGATAAAAGATACAAAACAAAGATATAGAAAAAAAA
>NEEE01004475.1:27683-53879 GCA_002278615.1 Pogonus chalceus | reverse complement strand
CCAAAGTTTCAGCTTTATAGCACCATTATTTCGCGAGATATTTAAAAATACTACTACAAGTTTAAAATTCACAAAAATCGTAAAAATCGTTGTATTATAGTCCAGCGATTTTTGCCAAAAATAATATTGGGAAATTTTTTGAAGGCGTTAATTTTATGGCGAATGTGAAACCGTAGGCCTTTTTTAAATATCTATCGTAGTTTTCCTGATACTTGCAAAATACTAAAAATATTGGAAGTCAGTAATTAAAAAGTAAGACTATATTTTTGAAGCAAAATTTTTATGATATTAATTTATTGGGAATATTATTATAAATCGAATAGGAATATTTTAATAGTTATATATTTAGTTTCAGCTTAATAGTGCAATGATTTCGCGAGATTATTGCAAAAAACTGAAATGTAATCGCTAAAAATTGGTGAGTTATTTTCGGGAAAATAAAAATAAGGCTTTTATGAATGGAAATTGCAAGATTTGTGCTTATTTATAAGAATTAGCTTAATTTCGTTATGAATCGTTTTAATTTAGAAAGAAAAGGAATCTGCAGTCGTATTACGCCACTATGGACGTACATCTTAGTTTTTAGAGACTTTTGTTTTCATTTGTGTTTGTTCTTTTGCGCATTTCTTCATGTATTGGTGTTATTTATTTATGTGTGCGTTGTGAAAGGTCGTCACTGCATGCTGAGGCCGTGTGTAAGTGTATTGGGAAATACTCGCAAATCCATAGCATCAGAGTTGGAGGAGAGAGTGGTTTGCAGTTTGTGAATTGTCTAAGACGCTAAGGTTCATCTGATGCGCGTTAGTTGTTCTTTTGCCTACGGCCTCTGACAGTGGTGACCGAGTGTTTCGTTCCGTTACTCCTCTGGAATTATTTTTTTACTTCTGTGTCTTGTGTCTCCTTATTATTTGGTAAGTGTTTTATGATTTCTTTCCAAGTTTCTTTAAATACTTTTATAATGATGTACAAATTAGCTAATATATTGAATGTATTTATTTCATTAAAATAATCATTTATAACTATATCTATATAAAAATTTACTTTGTAATAGTTTATCGCAATGAAAGTAATTTAAATGTTGTGTGATATGCTGTAATGAGAATCAAGTAATAGTAATGCGTGATATGTGTTTAACACCACGACACACATGATGATGATGATGATGATGATGATGGGCAAGAGCGAACAGAAGGTACTGCATGAATTCATTATATGTGTGAATAGTGTTGAAGAGTTCTATTGTGTTAAGATTGCATGCAAATGTTGCTTAAAAATAAATCCCATGGCAATACTAACTATAAATGTAATTCTCTTTATGTTATTATTGTTTTCACTCGCTCATTGCTGCTACTGCTGTACTTTAGCAAATATCATTATATTTACTTCTTTTATTCATGCGAATTCAGATCATTTTCGTATTTACATTGGAACACAAATGAATCAAAAATCAAATGATTTATACATATATGTACGTATGTAAAAATTAAATTGAAATTTATTACGAAATCGAATTATACTAAAAGCATCAATTTTTTATCAACACGTACTTTTTATCAATATCCTTTAGTACATACTTTGTCGTATAAAATATCAAGGTAATTCAGTATAAAATAAAATGACATTTATTTCTAATGATTAATATTAGATATACAAAAAAAATTATGAAATGAATTTCATTTATTCCGACGTCATATACGTATAGATAGGTAGGCGCGTACTAATTAATAAAATTATAATAAAAATTCATTTACGCATTTATAAATATAAATATGAGAATATATTTTATAAAACTTTATAACAAATACTTAGATAATACATAAAACAGTGATGATAGAATTCTATTCTATTCTATTATTTAAAAAACAAAATTATTATTATAATAATAATATCATTTTAATATAATAATTATATTAATAATAGAATTGTATGTGGGTAAAGAATGTCTTAAATACATCTTCAAAAAGAAAATATCTTATTAAAAATTATTACTGGTGTTTATGAAATTCTTATGTTAACTTTCTTTTTAAGTATCATCATCAATAACTAATAATAATATCTAAATATTAAGTTACATCGCGATTAAAAGAAATAGAAAATATTTTGTCTAT
Source organism: Pogonus chalceus (assembly GCA_002278615.1). Classification (NCBI taxonomy): domain Eukaryota; kingdom Metazoa; phylum Arthropoda; class Insecta; order Coleoptera; family Carabidae; genus Pogonus; species Pogonus chalceus. The sequence goes on along the minus strand of NEEE01004475.1, from coordinate 51,771 downwards.
GTAGATACTGTTCATTATTTATTTAGAGGAAGTATATAAATAATAAAAAATATAATGAAAGTTCATGATGACAATAAATACAGATCACAAATCAATACTTATATATTTGTTATTTTTCCATTTGATAAGATCTTAATCTTTTATTAAGAGCATTTGTTGTGTGTTCAATCTTGCATAACAAAAATATATAAAAGTATAATTCTTATTATATATATAAGGATTATTATTAATATTTTAAAGTAATATTTTAATATTTTGAGAGTAATAATGAAAAAATACTATTAGCGCCACCTTCCATTAACCCCTCCAAGTTGTGTGTGCNTATATATATATATTAGGATTATTGGTAATATTTTAAAGTATTATTTTAATTTTTAAAGAATAACAATGAATTAATACTATTAGCGCCACCTTCCATTAACCCGTACAAGTTGTGTGTGTCCGAACTAAAGGGTGTAACCTGAACTAAGGATGCAGTTCAAGCAATTTCACAAAGGCGGTGCTAATAGTATTATTAATAAAATTTTGACAGCGCAATATTTATTATTTATATTAATTAATTTTATTTCTAATTCGGCCAGTTTCTCGTCTATATTTTATATATAGAACGAAAAAATATTTCATAATTCATAAAAATAAGAAAATTGCAGCTTAATAACTGTTACTGGTCGCGAAATATTTACAATTAATTTTGCGTTGACAGATGCAAACTATGAGTGATGTATTTTTACAAAAAAAGGATAATATAAACTATTTAGGAAGTCACTAGAATTCCGGTTTGGAATTTTTATGAAATGAATGAAAGACAAATACAGATATTAATAAAATGTCAAACACCCACATACAAATATTAATAACAAATAAGAAAGTCCTTTCAAGAGGTTAAGATATTGCTTGCACGATATGGGCTATGAACATTGAACTTCAACGCCCATATTTTAAAAACTATCTCGTTTTGGTATCTGTCATCTTTATCAAAGTGAATGTATATTAAACATATTTCTATTAATAATATTCTTCTGAATTCTATGTAATACAAGCAAGCATTCAAATAAATTAGAAAATAAAGATGTATAAATTTATTTCGTGATTATTATTTTTATAATTAATTTTTTCGTAGAGATCTATGTGCTTTCTAAATTAATAATATTTACCAGATGCTTTAAAAATATCATCATAAGCTATAATATATTTTAGAATTTCATTAAATTCCATCTGTTATTGTTTATTATTATTTTATTTTACTAAATTAAAAATAATAAGGAAGCATTCAGGTTCAAGCATTGTTCAAATAAATCTTATTCTCTAATCATTGAAATACATGACAATTACAACTATTACAATTATTTATAACTTCAATGAATTCTTGTAAATCAATCCCACTTAAAATAAATAATACACATTATATTAAGATACATTACGGTAAGTAATTTGTATATAATGTAAATATATAAATAAATAATATAGGTATATGGTGTTTTTTTTATCATATATTTATTATTCTATTGTTTATAAAAATATTTAAATATTTTAAATTTCAATGACCTTCTTCATTTCTATTCAAACATATAATTATTCGAAATAATAATAATTATTAATTTTTTTAACATTTCGACCTTACTTAACAATTTAAACAATAAATATTTAAGAAAATATACGTAAATTTACTTAAAGAATTTTTTTAAAGTAATTAGAAAGGTTCACTAATTAGTTTTAACACCTTCTCCAGTTTGCACATTAATGCAGTTATTAAAATTAATCATTTTTCTGTTCTAATGAAATACTACCAAAAAATCTTTGATAAAAATTTTATAATTCTTTTAGCTTTTATTTATGTTTCTTTTTGGTATTAAAATAATAAGATTAGAAGGTTTTGATCTAATTTTGACAAGTCAAAGAAGAATAAAAAAAATATTTCGAATTAATTGGTTAGAGAAGCATGTTGTTTGCGAATCTCTGATGAAAGTAAAAGAAAGATTGTAAGCCTGAAGCCCCGTGTATATAATGAGCAGTTCTTGTGTCAGAGGTCATCAGGCGCGAACTTATTAGACAGTGTTGTATTAAGAGTGAAATTGCAGATGATTTTTATATCCTCAAGCAATGTACATGTTGATCCTTTTTGTAATGAATTTCTAGTCTACTCTAAAACACGGAACTTGGAATAACTTATGTAAACATAAGTTTCTTTGTATCGATTATAAATTAAAGGACGTTTTGGTCNCTATGAAAATATTATAATTGATTTATTATTATAGTATTTCCATGAACAATTACATACAACAAAAATAAAAATCAAGATATTACAAAATTATGTTGTAATAACAATTATTGTAATTACTAAGAAACAGAAGCATCTTCCATATTCTTTAAGTATATATTAATATATAATATCCGTGTGCAGAATAAAATTATTTATTTCATATAAAATATATTAAAATGATTCATTTTCTTCTTCTCTTCCTGATTCTCGATTAACTTTTATATGAATACGGACCTGGTTCAAATGGGAATTTCATACATAATCGTGCAATGTGTTGAAGACATTGAAGGCCGTGTGACTGAATACTTGTCGCGTTTAAGAAATCAATTTTTATTTTATAAAACTTACAATAAGACGATTAATTCAAATTATTTTTGTACTTTGTTGAAGAATTTATAAAAAAAACCTTGGTATTAGTAAATCAGAAATGTTATATTTTTAATTGAATTCATTTTGTTAATTAAAATAAATTTATGGGAACTTTTATAGAGTATAAAATTACGGAAAAATGTAAATTAGTTCATATAATTTACTTCAAGTACTTATCAGAGGTTTTACTTTCATAAAAAATATCAATTTGATTAAATAAGTATTGTTTCCAAGTTATATACTATATATGAAAACATTAAAAATTTCTTCTTGATACGTAAAGATTTAAAGAAACCAGTTATATAGATTTTTTCGTTTGCAAAATAAATTTAATAATAATAATAATAATTTATAAAACGTGAAGACTATTATAATAAGTAAATATTATTAAAAATAAATTTATTTTAGGTAAACCATGAACTTTAAAGTCTCAAAAGTGCCTATAATTTAATTTATGAAATAAAAATTTTGTTATGAAACCTATTCAAAATTATCTATGAGAAAATCACTGAAAAAAAAAATCTGTATATTGTCATATAAAATAAGATTTGTGAAATTTGAACAATGTGTTATTATATTACACCATATAACTCAACTGTCAATTAACAGTACTTATTACTGTTTCCGGTTGATAAGAATCTATATATGTATAAGATTCAAATAATATCATAAGATATTCTGATATGTTTACTTACGTGCATTCAAAAATGCATCATTTCAAATTTCAACCATAAAATATATTTGGAGTAGTAAATTTTTCATTCTTACGATGAACATTGTTTTAAATAACATCTTAACTATTTATACTGTCTTCTGTATAAGAAGTGTTTCGTGAGAAATTATAAATTTTCACTTTTAACATTAAAATTCTTGTAAATTATAAATAAACTACTAACAAAGTCTTTTACTTATAAATATAAGACTTGTAAATTGTATATAAGTTTGTACATATATATATATTTTCTTAAGATAATAATTTTTAAATGAAAATTTTTATACATATACCTATATATATATTATTGTATATAAATTTCTCTTATTGCTAGATATTATGATACATATACGTAAATATAGTAACCTTCTAACATAAGATGTACGTCTACGTACACATAATGTTTGTTTACAAGAAACTTTCTTCAATTCGTGAAATTTTACCGAAAAAACAATTAACATACACAAGTATTCATGTTTGAATGGTATGCTAATATTACGATCTTGAATATACATCTATTACCTGGAAGAGATGCATTTAAGATTTGAATAAGAATATTCGCTGCATTGACCTCGCGGAATCGGAAGAAATATTCTTCGTAGTGAACTATGAAATCCTTATACGGAATTCTTCAGTTCCTCAATGTGTGCGGTAGCAAATTTACGATTGTTTGATTATAAATATGTTCGATGTATTGCATGTATTGATAATATTGGAGAAATTTCTATTACAATAGGTACATTGAATGTCAATTGATTGAATAATGAAATCATTTGATATTGAGTGCAAAATAATGCCTATCGATCGATAATTAAAAAGGCGTATAAAATAAATGTAAGAAATCTTTGAAGCATAACAAACGATGCTCCTAATACTTATTACACAAAGAATTTGCAATTTATGAAAAGATAGTTAAAAGTACACACCAATCCGAAATAGAAAGTAAATTATTCTTATGTCTTTAAGACTCTATACTTTATAGGTACACTCGTAGTTATTTCTTTGACAATTGGAACAATACATGTTTAAAGGATCTTGCAAAATTTTACAGATATTTCGCACCTATATTCACTGACTCATTTCATCTTTTGTTTCCATTTTTCGTTTTAAATTTGTTCATCTTTACCGGATATTACTTTAACAACATTTTTCTTCAAATTATTTCATTTTAAAATATACCTATATACGTGTATTTTTATATACATACATATATACATATGTATTTAATAATATAATAATGAAAAGGTTAATTATTATTAAAAAAAAAAAAAATTCCAAATTTCTAATACATAAAACATTATCATCATCTCACGCTTTTCAGGGTTACAATAAAATAATTATTAAAGAAAAAATTAATTACTTGATCGTATTGCATGAAACCATTCAAATATTGTAATAATTACTGTGAATTTTTAAATTATCTTTAATTACCGAAAATACTTTCATCTTATGAGAAAACTATTGAATTATTGTTGAATTAAAATTTGTTTAATTATGAAATTTATTGTAAATGCAATGAAATTGGAAGTAATGCAATAATAAATCATATAAAAATAAGATTCATATATCGAAAGTTGATGTAATGTAAGAACATCTGCGTAATAATACCTATATGTAACATATTCGATGTAGAAAATATGATTTGTAATCCTTTCTCTTAAATATATTCATTGAATAAATGCTGACGCTTAACGCTTGTTAACAAACGATAGACGATCGATCTACTTAAGATGAGTTTGTACTTATGAAAAATATCATTAGTATATGATTAAATATAATATTCGATGCTGAACTTTTCTTTTCTTTTGACCTGGACTATTTTATAATGTGGGAACGCCTACAAGGAAATGTTGCAATTGCACGAATTAAATTTATAAAGATGAATTTACTGTTCATTTTCAATTCTCCTCTAGACATACTTATATTAAACATTAATCAAATCTAATTGGAATGATTATTACCGCGAGGATTATTCTTATGGACATGTGACCATATGAGAAATAGAAAATCAAATCAAATCAAATATTCTTATATTCTTATATATTAATTGATGGCTATTGTCTGTTCCATTCAAATCAAATATAGAACATTTTTTAATGATGCATTACTTTAAAGGAAATCAAAAACATGTATATAACCGATGTATAGTCTTATTTTTTGCAGCATTTCGTATAAATTTTTAATTATTTTTAAAGTATAATTTAAAACTAATTATTAATCATTAATAATAAAGAATAAAGATGAAATTCTTATCCTATCTTATCCTAAGTGTTATTGTTCTAATAAATAGTTTTTGAAAGTAATAGAAAATATTCGGCATAAATATTTGCTTAAAATATTAGTAAAAGTAACAAGAAACAATGCACATTTTTTTTCGTATAAAATATACAAGATATAAATAATAAAAGAACCATTTGATTACGTTACTAGATGGTGTGAAAATTTTTCGCGCAATTGAGAACGGAACTAACAGAAGCCGTCTACGTAATGGCGACAAATCTTTGCCAATTAAACTGGAAATAACTATTTTATTAGAACAAAAGAAATCTTAATCGTTTCTTATAAATTATATTAACATATATTTGCGTGTTTCTATTTAGACAAATCATGTGATGAGAATCAAAGATTTTTTTATTGTTTCTCTTATCAAATTAAATCTGTATAACTGGTGTACTTTAATTATGATCATTTCGAAGAAAGGTAAATTTGTAAAATACCATTCATCCCTATAAAAATATTTAAGTTAAAGCAGTTAATCTTAGAAATAATATAAAATTTCACTTGGGAATTTTTAACACACAATTACAATGAAATTAAAAACAATTACTTCCATGTTTGAAGATGTTGTATGTTCTGCTTTATAAGGAAACAAACTTGTATTTCTTTAATATTCTAAAAGTTTATTTAAAATAAATAAAGTGATGAAGAAATTATAAAGTTACTTGAAGTAAATTATAGGTAGTCTTGTAAATTGAACTCATGTCTTTGTTCCCAATTTGACCGAGAAGTTATATAAGATTTAATAGCTTGGTCTTATTTTTTTCTTAAATCTTTTCTCATCCCAATTATTTTGCAATGTTCGTTGTTAAAAAAATACTAAATTGCTACCTTTAAAATGCAAACAATTTTATTTATCCGTGCAATGATTCTGCTATAAAATAGATGTTATCTTTTGTAAATAGTGACATTTAAGAATATTATTTAAGATATATATGTATGTATACATATCTAATGTAAGCATATGTTGAATAAATTTTAAGTAGGTGTGTAAATGCTAATAGAAAAATGAAAATTTTATAATAAAATATCTATTTATACATTGTTATAAATATTTTGGAATTTGTGAATGTGTTATTAGCGGAAGTCATAATCACAAGACTTTTACACATGAATATATTTTATAAAAGAAAGTGTTTTTTTCACAGCATCTTCTTTTATTACTGTTGTCTTCTGCACGCATATTTAATAAAGCTATAATTTAATATCACATTATATATTATTCATTTTTAATAAAATTGAATTATTTTAAATGACTTTACTAATAACAAAATTTTAAATTAATTATATAAAAAATAATAAATTCACGGTTAAATAGCTATTTCCATTTGGCTGATGTATAGTCTTACTATTTTTAATTATAATATTTTCATATTAATAAATTCTTAAATAAAATTGTTTTTAAAGAACAAGTAACTTTAAAAGATAATAATTCAATAAGTAATTATTTGTTTTTACACATATTCTAAAAAGCTTTCTTTTTTAACATATACAAATTACCAAATATTTATAATCAATTAAACTTTTTATCATACAGTACTATCCATTAAATAATATATAAAATAATTACAGCAATTTTGAAACACAAAAACTTTGAAACCCAGCCAAATTTATTCATCTAATTAAAAAAGAAAAAAATACTAAGGACACACACACACACAAACACTTACAGATTCAATTGCAAAATATTTAAAATATATTTAAAATAAAGAAAATAAATCGTATATTTGTATATATTTCGTAGTTTAGTTCGTTTGTAATTTAGTTAACTACAAGGTAAGAAATAAATTTGAATACAATTACTTTGCAGTAGCCTGATATTGCACCAATGACATAAATTATTACCGAACACTATAATTTTCTATAATATCCTTTGGTATTCTTTCAAAAATTTACATATTATTCAAATTTTATTTATTTTTAAACAAATCAAAATGAAACATTGTTACAAAATATTTGAATTACATCAATGATATTATTTTAATTGTTCATAAAATCTATATATTATTATTTATATTATGTATTATTATGGAAAATGTATAATAAAATTAATATATGTGCAAACTTTCAATAAATTGATATATTAATAATATTATTACGTGACTATAACTAATTAGAATTACTTAAAATTTAATAATTTTGTGCAATATTTATACATTAATATATAATAGGATATCGTAAAATTAATTATTTTTTCAAGATTTTCATAGCTTTTTCCTTTCGTGATATATACAATATAATGTTTACTTATAAAAGAATCATTTTATTTGACCTATTTTATTTAATTAATTGTTCCAATATAACAAGGTTGTATGTCCTATTCAAAAATTTGCAATAATATTGTTGTAAAGTTTTTTTTGTTTCATTTCACATTATTATGATAATTAAACATGTATTATAATTAATAAAATTTATGTATTACATTTTTTTACGTAACGCTATATTTGACAAAGGATTATTATTAATATTTTAATTTTTTGAGAGTAACAATGAATTAATACTATTAGCGCCACCTTCCATTAACCCGTCCAAGTTGTGTGTGTCCGAACTAAAGGGTGAAACCTGAACTAANATATATACCAAAAAAATATTTCATGATTCATAAAAATAAAAAAAAATGCAACTTAATAACTATTACCGTTCGCGAAATATTTACAATTAATTTTGCGTTGACAGATGCAAACTATAGGTGATGTATTTTAACAAAAAAGGATAATATATTTAAAAGATCAAATGAAAACTTATCATAATGTTGTATAATAATGAGGCATTAATTTTCACACTTGACTAGTTCCATCATCAACATGTTAACAAAATATCAACAAGACAAACTAATAATTGAACATGATTCTTCCGATAAGAGGATGTTAAGTGAAGATATATAGGAAGAAAAGAAATGTAATTGCTGGTGCTCACACAAATAACAATGATTATCAGTAAAAACGTGGTCACGTGATGACCAACGGACCACATCGCACACTTATGCCATCTTAAGATTCATTCTTTCGCATGAATTCCTCTACAACTATGTCTAAATCGTCATACTTCAACCTTTCCCATGTAATTCCACGTATTTTATTATAAATTAACCGTGTCAAGGAAGATCACAGTTTACATTCTATAATATTTCCGATATCAATATCAACAAAATGCAGAATGGATAAACCCCATCCGGGTACTCGCTCCTAGAATTCTAACAAAATAATTCAGAATTTATTTAATGACGACTTTCAAAGAAGTTATAAAAACGTTCCAAATGTTACAGGTAATATGCAATAACCTACATATGCTGACAGAACTGTGTTAAAACCACCATCAAATTGTGTAATCATCAACTGCTGTTATTTTATGAATTTTAATTGAATTGGCCGACCGAATCGCTTTAGATCTTACGTTCTTCTATACATTAGCCAATTCTTTCTTATTGTTACTGTTACTGTTAAACGATATTTCAAACGCAAACATTTTTATTTATCTATTTGTTTATTTATTTTTTAAGTAGATAATCTATAGCCTTCGGATAAAAATTTACTAATATGATATGTTGTTACATATACATATGTATGTAATTATTTTGCCTTTTAGCAACGAATACATTAAATTATTTCTGTTAAATAACTCGTAAAGGTGAACCACTTTTTTATTTATTTATATCTATCTATCTATCTATCTACTTAATATACATGTATTACTTCATTTCACCCTAAATAAACAACGAATATTTATCATTTATTGACGCATCTTAATATTTAACTATTTATTTCCGTTTAATTTCGTAAAACATTTAAAATATATTTAATTCTTAATAATTATTAAAGAAGACAGACCTTGTAACATATAGCAAATAGAATGTTTGAAAAACAATATAATTTANATATATATGTTTTATGTAAATTTTAACAAATTTTATTGCATACAAAAATATCCTTGTTCATACTTAAATTAATTTAACTAATTACCCACTTAAATGAAATGTTTTAATTAATAATCTTATAAAGAAGATCCTGCATTTTGATATAAAAAAATAGCTAAAGGTCAATAGTTATATTTATAGCGATTTAATAATTCTATGATGTGATGATAAATTAAAAATTGCAAAATAACTTTCTGGTACATATTTCACAGTTAATTAAAAACTACAGCCACCACATTCGAAAAACATAATATTGCAATATACATACTTATGTATGTATGTTCCTGAGAACAATTGCTTTAAAAACCGCTTAAATCTATGCCAAAGACTTTTGGGAATTCCTATGGAATTTCTTTGTGTTACATTGACAATATAATTACATAGGTATTTAATAGTTAGTATGTTGTTAATTTATGACACTTTAACATAATATACATATATACATTTGATCTTTTAAATATATTATCCTTTTTTTGTTAAAATACATCAACCATAGTTTGCATCTGTCAACGCAAAATTAATTGTAAATATTTCGCGAACAGTAACAGTTATTAAGCTGCAGTTTTCTTATTTTTATGAATTATGTAATATTTTTTCGTTCTATATATAAAATACAGACGAGAAACTGGCCGAATTAGAAATAAAATTAATTAATATAAATAATAAATATTGCGCTGTCAAAATTTTATTAATAATACTATTAGCACCACCTTTGTGAAATTGCTTGAACTGCATCCTTAGTTCAGGTTACACCCTTTAGTTCGGACACACACAACTTGGAGGGGTTAATAGAAGGTGGCGCTAATAGTATTAATGCATTGTTACTCTCAAAAAATTCAAATATTACTGCAAAATATTAATAATAATCTTTTCAAATATTCACTTTCATTTATAAGATTCAATTTTATAAATACTATACGTGTTGAAAATAACTATTAAGAAGTTAAATTTGATGTGGTATTTGAAGAAATTAAGTAACACAATTTCTTAGTTACTTAGTCACGGTTTTCCAAATATACTACTTACATGCAAGAAAACGTAAAGTATCGTTAAAAAATCTTCAAATAATTTACACGACTGGTGAATGTAGATATATTTAACAATGTAAGACAATAATAATATCATCTCTATTAATAAACCTTATGAAAGTACATTAGAAGATAAAAATCTTGTTTTATATAAGTTCCTTGTTCATATACCTATACATGTTCAAAAAGATTTTATTTTCATTGTTATTGACCTTAATTTATATTTAGGATTCATTTATTACCTTGATTATTTCGTGATTTTATTTTATGGAATATATATAAATCATTTTTTAAATGATTACAATAAATATTTCGTGATTAAATAATTTTTTTATCTTTGAAACGTGCGCATTTATATACAGGTGCTTAAATCGATTTTTTTTTTTTTTTTTTTTTTTTTTNTTTTTTTTTTTTTTTTTTTTTTTCTTAAAATATGCTATATCAATAAATATATTATTGTTTTATTTGTTTATTTAAAAATTGATAATTAGATTTCGAAATATAGAGGGATAGATACAAATCTAAATAATATTTATAAATAAAGTAGTAAGCAGTAGGTCTCACGACCTGTCTGACAATAATTTTGACCTTATAATAACCAGTATCCAAAGAATCGCAAATATCATGATGATTATATTGTACAAGAAAAATAAAAAAAAGATGTTTTCTAAGAAAGCTACATGATTTGTGATAACTTATCACGAATCATTTTTATTTACAAATGTAATATATTTTGAAAATTAAATAATTATTCATTAATTAGATGACCAATTGTAAAATAGTAATGAGTAAGTAGTAGTTAAATAGTTTATTGTGCTAGTGACATTTGAAATGTTGCCTGGGTATCCGTATTATGCAATTTACTGTTACCAACGAGTCTCTTCTGTTCTGTGTATTTAACATTAGCTGTAGCGTCCATTAATTCGTGACTAAGATTTATACTATGAATGCCATCACCAATGTTTATTCTTAAACAATAATTACTTAGAAATTAACAATTTTCATTGAATACCAAATTCACATGTTTCATTATTTATAATTATACGATTTTTTGAATAAAATATCAGATTTCTTCTATATATTTAGCAGGATACAAGAAAATCCAGCCAAGTTACGTGTCCAAAACGACCTTGTATTCATATTTTTATATGCGCTCCAGGCTTTTATTATATTTCATTGATCCATAAATATTTTCATTATTTTATAAAATCAATCAATTAATATTATTCATAAGATAAACAATACCATATTTTTTTTTATCATTTAAATAACAACTTTTTTAAATACCAATTTTTTTCATATTTACCATTTAAAATGTCTGCATACATAAAAAAGCAAAATCCATTAACATTATTATTTTGATATTATTTGATTGTGTGAAAATAATGTATGAAAATATTAAAGAAAGTTCATAAAATATTTATCGAAACTTTTCTCAACAATTACGTATGATTACTAATTATCCAATTATCCTTAAGTCAAAGTGGAAAGCTATCAATCAGACAGATTTATTCAATAATAATAATTATTTTAAAAAATCTACATAATAATACTTATATTGTCAACTTAATTAATACTATTATAGTAAATGATATGCATATATGTATGTATTTAGGAATTTATTTAATATGACGGATATATCTAACACTTATACTATTTAAAAAGAAATAAATTTATTATAATTCGGTGACGAAAAATAAAAAAAAAAAATTCCCATGGACTAACAAAAAACTAATTTACAATAAAAATTCATATCCTACTTTAATTACATTGTTAATAAGTGAAATGTAATAATTACGGAAGTAAATATAAACATCTTCTAATTATTTCTCATACGAAGAAATTATTTTCATAATAAACATCTTCATATTTTCAATTACTAATATTACTGAGAAATAAATATGAAAAATTATTTCAATGGAAAATTTAGCCCTTTTTTTTTTTACTTTAAAAATAGTAAATTAATATTCTTTGTAAGTTATATAGTAATAATGTCTTAAGCAAAAACAGATTTCAATGCAATAGGTCAACTAGAATAGAATTTTGTATTTCAAAGTGGAATTAGATCAAAACGTGAATGACTATAATATTAGTTATTCCGCAAAGACATAATCAATTTATAATCGCTTTGCAATCGATAAACGTGCTTTTTGAATAAGTAAACTCTTTGTCGAAAAATAAATTTACAAAGAAGACTATTCAAATGAAGATTGCTACAATATTTAGTATTAGTATTATTAATACGATTGCCTAGATAAAAGGGAAATTACAAGTACATTAAATAAAATGAAATATGATGCAATTAATACTAGGCGTAGCAGGTAGTTGATCTGTTAAAATTCAAACTTCAAATGAAATATATAATAACATCAAAATTTCCCACGAAAATTTATTATTTAGGTTAGTTTTCATTGTTAAAATACCGCTGTATTCTTAGTTAGAACGTCTTGAGAACTAACAGCATAACACTAACAAATATAAAAGAAATTTCTCGATATTTTGAAGCCAAAAAAATCCAACATTTTTTTTAATGAAACCAATTTAATACCTATACATGAAAATTCTAATTTATTCAAAACAATTACCTTTTATTTTGAAAATATGTGACCTTGTTTATTGCAATATACGCGCATTTAGTACAAATAAATAACAAAAAACCTATCAATATGTTGCAATCAATGTAAAAATCTTTTCCCACGCATTGGTTACAAACAAACACTTATATAGACCTTGAAATATTTGATCGAAATTTAAATTATTTGCGATAATATCCAAAAATCTATAATTTAGTACTCAAATGATCAAAACGCGCTATTTTTTAAATTGGGTTTGGTACATTTTATATGACGTAATGCGTATATACGTTGCGCATAAAATAATATAACTTAACCTCAATTAGAACTGTCATGTAGCTGTCAAAATAATTTAATGTGTGATTATTTATGATATAATTAATAATTATTCATAATAGTTGTTGAAAAACTATACTTTGATAGTATTTTAATGAAATAAGAGTAACTATTAATGAACAAATTACTATAAATTATTTAATAAATACTGAATTAGAATATGTCCTCTTCAGTTCCAAATGAAATTAAAAAAGAAAATTCGGCTGACATAGAAATAAGAGAAATGGCAGAGAAAATAATACTAGAGAACAGAAATAATAAAATACAAAAAGTGAAATTCCTACCATCGAAATCAAGTAATAATTCAATAAATAGCAATAATGAAATTTCAAATGTCATTGATTTTAATTCTATCTGCGGGAAATTTGGTTGGGAAGTCATTGGAAATTGTTATATACCATATATTTTTCGGAAAAATGATAAATTTTGCCCCATGCGTATTGCCGAAACAAAACTACTTAATACGTTCTTATTCTTCTTACATCCAAATGTATATAGTGACGTATGGATACCTGCATACAAAATTACAAACGCGGAAATGCAATTATTAAATGAAATCAATTATAGACATTCTGACAAATTATTTGGACAAGAATTATTTACATTAGATGATTATATCATTAATGTAAATGAGATTATAAACTTTTATGATTACCTAAGTGTTTGTAAATACAAATTAAATAATAATTGCAAATTAAATGATCGATGCGGTTTCATACGAATCAATAATGAGTCTGTTATACCGTACGTGATCAAAAATAATATAATATTTCTTCCGCTATTTTATTTCGAAGGGGACACAAATCATTTTCTTAATTGTATATATTTAGAAGGATGGGACTTACATTATTTAAAATTTTGTATGGAAATACAAGGAATCCGAAAAGAGTTATATGCGAAAATACCTAGAATTCAAGTAATTTCATTAGACTGTATTAAAAAAAACTTTCCACCGAACACCGTGTACGAACCATTTTGGCCAAAAACTTTAAACTCACATTTAATTAATAAAAATACTATAACATCTAATGATCGTATTAATTTACATAATTATTGGACTATAAAAGTTGATTCTTCAAATTATTATAAATATCCACCGTCTTTAATATCAATTAATCCAGTAAATATCGCAAATTTACAACAAACATTTATTACTAACTGTAATAATAATAATAACAATAATACACATAATAATAATTTAGTATTATCATCAAACGTTTCTTCATTAATAACAATACCGCATACTGGAAAAGCTTTACATCAAATACCGGCATATATGACAAGAATAGGTGAAAATAATGTTCCTTATCGAATTCATCAAGCACTTATCGAAGGAAAATGTATTCCTTGTATAAATTTGAAGCCGCACATGTATACCGAACATTTAATGACTTTATATGATTTTGCGGTTTCATTTTTTAATGGTATTCCCATAAATAAGTGTAAACATGTTTTGGATACACTTAATGTGAAATTATATCGTGGAAATGCACTACAAATGCATATATTAATGCAAGCTGGTAAATGCAATTCAATGGCCGATTACATACCATTAATTCAATTAAGTGATATTGTTAAATATATGCCTCAAATTAAATATATGTTAATTGCTACACCAAATAAATAAATTCATGTAAATAATAAGTAATAAATTTAATATAAGTGTTTCAATTGTAATTTATTATTTAACTTAAAAAAATACGCGAAACATTTTATTAATTATATTTCGAATATTGTACGAGTATAAATTAAGAGTAGATAAAAATATCTTTTAATTGCTATTAAAAACAATAAATAAAAGATTAAACTTCCTGATATAATAAGTAAATAAAACTGTAATCATTTCTATAGGGTCATAGTGCCATTGCAAGCCATTCATTGAAGTTATATCTTCGTTTAATTATTTTTTTTTTTTTTTTGTAATTCTACCAGACAAAATTGTTTGACATTTCCACTTTCACTTTAATAAATGTTTATCGTTAGCGATTATCATTTTTATCGTTAATAAGTGTGATGTTTTATTATTTATAGCTTTATAAAAATGTGATATATCTTATTTTTAAAAGAAAATTGCTCAATATTATTGTATATCTTGTTACTATTTATAGTTAAAACCTACTTTTTAAGATACAATTGTACTTGATGACTCGTAGAAAGAGTTAATTATGTAAATAAACAAATACTTAATGTATGTAATTGTTGTTGTTTTTTTTTTTTTTTTTTTAATGAAGATACACCGGAAGGAAATTAACAAATTAGAAAATTAATGCATATTACTAAATATTTATCACAATTTCTTTCTTATTTTACTATTAAACTATTAATATAATATATGTATATTTCTTTCAGATTGCCCAGAACTAAAAATGAAAAGATATCTTTTTCTTAAATTAGGTAAGTAAACTATAGTTATTTTTTCAAAAACAAAAAACATATACCTATATCGAAAAATATTACAAAATAAAGTCTTGAAATATTCCAAGAAAATAAACAATGATATGTACATATTTGCATTGTGTAAATTTATATTTTGTAATTTTAATGTATTTATGTAAATATGCATTTATTATATGCATATTTTATATAAAGATATGTGTAAATTATATCTTATATTGTAGACAATACAAAATAATTTTTGCGGAATATCAAACCATAAAATCATTCATAAATTATGCGACTCAGCCTACAACAAATTTAGAAATGGGTACTTCCAAAATCGTCTTTAATATGTTAAGATTATCAATAAAAATAGAAAATATATTTACAACTGTAATTTCAGTTAATATTAACTTTATTTATATATAATTATGGTATATAGGTATAAAGTAATACATCATTTAGTACCTAAGATCTTTTTTTTTTTTTTTATAAATATAAATGAATGTATATGTCAAGGATGTGTAAGTAAATATAATTTTCAATTTCTTTAAATGTTATATTAATATAATAAGTGTGAAATTTAATTTCATCATTTTATAATAACGCGACAATCATAATTTTATTATCGTTGCGTTTATCCGCATTTAAACTAATAATTAAATATTTTTTAAAATTACCCTTGAAATCCAAAATTGTAATTAAAATATCATGTTTTTTCTAATCATATCATTAATATAAATAATTTAACCTTTAACTCTAAAAAAATACGGTAATTTAAAATGAATTTTTGGACCATCTTTAAATACATTCGAATTTCTAATGATGTCATGTTTAAGTTTTTATTACAGTTGTAATAAAATAATTTATTATTTTAGGATTGACCATTTTGGTTTTCACCGCAGCTTCTCCTAGGTCTCAGGTAATTATAAATATTTAAAAATAATCCATATTTAAATTGTAAAAGATACGAAATCCAAACAAAGTAAGATTCATCTACAGTTTCTTTTAAAAATGTACGTCCCACCTTTTAATATATGTAGAGAAATCTATCGACATAACTTCAAAGTTTATATGTAAATAAAAAATGAATTTCTTAAGATTTCAATTTTACTAGGTTCCAGAAAATTTTTCTTCAAACAGAGAAAATAGGAGATATAGTAATAATCAAAATGTTGAACAAAGTACAATTCCAAGTAGTCAAAAAGGAGACAATACCAATACCAATGTACCAGATTATCAAGGTAATTTATAATAATCTCTATAATTTAGTGTAATCAATTATTATTATTATTTAATTTAGGAGTTATGGGGAAACCTGGAGTAGATTTTCCCGTTTTAAAATTTATTCCAAGAACTAAATTTACGTGCCGAGGTAAAAAATCTGGATATTATGCCGATTTGGAAACAAACTGTCAGGTAAAAATGATACACAAACATTTATATAATAAATAATAATGCAAATCTTACCTTAAGGTTTTCCATATTTGTGATGAAGGCCGTAAAGTTTCTTTCCTTTGTCCTAATGGCACAATTTTCCAACAATCTGATTTGATATGCGATTGGTGGTTTAAAGTGGACTGCGCTATTTCTCCAACACTTTATGATGAAAGTGCAGAACAATTACATGAAGATAATCTACGCAGAAAAGAAAACAGAAAAGTTCAACACATTGAAAGACGAAAACAACATATAAATAATAATAATAATAACACTCCAAAACAAAAAGAAATAAACCGAGTTGAATATACTAAACAACGAAAACAAAACGCGCAAAATAATTATGTTAAAAAGGACATTAATCAATTTACATCAAATAATGATTATAACAGTAATATTAATAATAATAATAAAGAAACACAAATTCTTTCCGAAACAGCATCATTTGTTAGTAACAGATATACTAGTGAAAATCAACATAAATATTTAAAGAATTTAAATTTAAACGATGTAGTTACAGACACACAAACTTATGTACCACCGAAATCTTATATCACCGGTAATGTTACACCTTTAAAAACATCTACAGAGAAAATAACAAATCGTGGTAGCCGTACTTTTAATAATAAAAATCAATATAAAAATCAAATATCTGATCAAATAAAAACAACAACACAACATACTATTTACAGTCCAACTGTTCCACCATTTACTGCCTCTAGTAAATATACAACTAAAATTCCTGCGCCTTTTTCTACAACTACCGAGTCTTATAAATTAAATACAAGAAGTAAAAATTACAATGGTTTTTATATTACTAAAGATTTAACAACTGAAGTGCCTTCAACTCATAAAGTTTTTACTAATCCACGGCAAGTTTACACCCCATCAACATTTATTGCATCTACATTAATAAACACAGCTGAAACATTACATACAACTCCAGCTATTGTCAGTAAAAATTTAGTAGGTAGTGATGTTATAACGCGTTCGAAACATTTTCATTCAAATGATAATATTGATACTACAACAACTGAAATTATAAATACAGAATCGTTTAGAAATGCAAAACAAATTGAATTTACAACAATGATACCTGTCGAATCAACTCCCGTTAAAAATACTATTATGCCATCGGTTCCAACGCCTTTCCGAACAAAAGAAGAAACATTAAAAGATTCTTCATCAACTCATAAGTTTAACGAATTTACTTATTTACCAAAATCAACTGAATTACCAACACCGAAACCAACAATTCCAACTGAATATACAACATTTTCAACAGATCCAACTGTAACTGATAATTTACATAATATGATAAAAACTTTGGAAGAAATTGAAGGTGAAAATCCTTTATTAGATGAAGAAAAGTCTAATTCACGTCCTGGTTTACATATACCACCATCAGCCGGACCAAAAACTCTTCATTCATTAGCAATTTATTTCGCAACTGCATTAGATAATTTAGTTACATCTAATAATGAAACTATAGATAACTCTACTGAAAAATATGAAACAACTTCTGATGATACACATGTTACTTTATTATCTAGAATGACTCAAGATAAATATAATTCATTGTTTGATGATAATTCAACTGATTATGAAAATAAAACATTAGATAATAAAGAATATTATCAAACAACGAATGTTGATGATTTAACGTCTTACGTAGAACATGATGCACATAATAACAACGATTTAGATGGACAACAATCAAGAGGTCCTGTTAGTAGTTCAACTCCAAGGATTAGACAACTTGCGCAAGTATTTACTCAAGCTTTATCAGCTTATTTAGATGATCCTGATACTTTTAAGAAAGTGTTGGAGGAAATACGACCAACAGAACCCCCATTAGTATCAGAAGATGTTACAGAAATAGATGCTAATTCCGCAACAACTATTCCAACATCAATTACCACAGAATATAAATCATATACAAAAGAAGAGGATGAAGTTTTAGATTTTTCTGATGCAGATAAATCTTCAACTTATAAACCATTTATTGAGAATAACATACGTACAACACAATCATCTTATATACAGTCTTCTCCAATTGTAACAACAACATCTAATCAGTACTTAAATGAAATTTCAACGCAACTACCACTAGAAAAAGAAAATAAAATTAATGCAACATTAAATTTATCGAAAAGAATACCAACACCAAATCCTTTGGCATTAGATTTAAATAACGGTTTAAAATTATCAACACCTCAACAAGATATTGACGGTGAATCTTCTGTTGAAGAAAATACAGAATCAGATGATTATTTTCCGTTTAACACTGGTGAAGATGAGGAAGATACTAAAAGACGGGCAACTGCTAAACCGTACGGTTTAGGTGTTAAACCGGAAAATAGTACACCGATTAGTATTCCAGCAACTGATTCATTATTACCTCCATTTAAAGTTTCATTGTTACATAAATCTGAAGAATTCAATAGCAGTTTTCTACAAAATGATGAATATTTACAAAGTGCTCATTCACAATCATTTATCTCACATAATAGTAATAATCAAAGAGATGGTAAATCAATAGTTTTCAATTCAACGGAGATTTCATTAACAACGACTACAACTAATTATTATAAAGATACAACAATTTATACAACTCCTTTTGATTATTATACATCAACTTCACAGCCTACAACTTACAACAACGAAGATACAACACGATACACAACAAATAGACAATATTTTGATGAACAAGGAACAACTACAAGTGATTATTATTCTACAACTACTACCGAGAATCCTACAACTACTTACGAGTCAACAGTTCAGCCGACAGAACAAACAACTATTTCAAGAGCTGTTCCAAATGATCACTGGAGTACATCACCAGAAGTTACAAAATTATGGGAATCTACGTTATATGTTGACCCGTTAATAATAAACCGTAATTTAGGTGATACAACTGACAATAATAATGATAATGAACCAACAACTTATCGACCTGAATTTTCAACACTGCCGTTTAAAAATTTACCAACAACAATTACATCGGCAATTGATTACGATGATGAGATAGATTTAAAGTTTACCAGTACCACAACAGAAGAATCAAATGAATATGCTTCAAGTACTTTACCTTCAACAACAACAACAGATATTAATGAATTTTATTCAACTGTTATTGATTTAGGTATTTATAGTTTATTAAATACATCAGAAACAGAAATAGCACATTCTCAAGCTCAACAAATATTTGGAAATTTAAACAGTACTGAACAAGACTTATTAATTGAAAAAATGAAAGAAGCCGAATCGAATTCAACAGTTCGTAGATTAATTTTATTATTAGTAAGTACTTGTGATGCTAGTTTATCTAATAATAAAACAGTTCAAGAAACAAGGAATTCTATTTTACATGCATTATTAAATGTTCCTAAAAATACAAATGTAAATATTCCTGACTCGCATGAATTAAATACACGATCTGGTAAACAATTAAATATTAATAAAGACATAATTATCGAAACGACAACATTAATACCAGAAACAACTACCTCTCAAACTGAAGAACTGTCCAAGAAAACTTTTGCCATTAGATCATCTATAGAAGTACCGAATAAAGTTGTAGAAGTTAAAAATGTACATCAAGATACAAGAGCTTTAGAGCTTCTTCGTTCGTTGTATTCATTAGCAGCAAAATGGGGTAAAAAATAGTATCGAAATGTTTGTTAGTTCATATATTATTATTATTTTACTAAACTGTACGATGAAAAAAATATTTTTTATTTTCTCTATTATTACAATTTATAAAACTATATTTATGTAATTTTTTTTATCGTATAGTTTACATAATAAATTTGTTGTCATATTAAATATTTGGCATTATATGTCAGTTATAAAAAAAAATGTTAATTTTTAATTATATATATAAATATTTATCAATTTGTTGAATACTATCAGATATCTTTAAAATGATTAACAATAACAAGGAAACAAAATTTTGATTATTTTTATGTAAAATTCTGTTGTAATTATTATTTTTTATGTATGGTGTTTATTATTTTTTATTTTTTTTTTCTGTGTGCTGTGTTAATTTTATAAATTTTGTATTATAATGTAATGTACCTACTTATTTAGATAGTTTATTAAACATAAGTACTTGTATAAAATTTAATTTTTTATTATTGATTATTTCTCCGTATTTTAACCATTACGAAATCGAATATATGTTAAAGGTAAGTACTATGTCATATAGAATGGAAAATAAATAAGCAATATTTAATAATTTAAAAGAATTTATTGTAAATTTAAAAAAATAAACGTTTAGACAAAGTACCTCCTTCAGCAGATTCCAAAATTTTACGTTTTAATGATTGTCTCTCTGGATCTTTTTTAACAGATGATGGTAATGGTAATTTAGAGCCTAATGTTGGAGCTGGTTTATTCCTACAAATAATATTAAAAATTTTAATAACACCCGTCAAAATATTATAAATAAATAAAAGTATTTACTTAAAAAATGGCAACTGTAAAGTTTCAGAACATGTTAACCGTTTCTCTGGACATAATTCTAATAGTCCAGCAAGAACATCTAATAAGTCATCACCAGCAGCTGTGAATATATATTTAAACGGCGTACCAGGAAATTGTTTAAATTTAATATAATCTACTAAGTTTGTCATTCCCTGCAAAAATATATAAGTAATTTTTATAATTAAAGTATTATGTAACATAATTACAGGCCACTGTTCTTCGGAAGGTGTTCCAAGAACTTGAAAAATTTTTGTTAATTGTTCAAGATCAGATTCTCCCGGCAGAAAAGGAACTCTAAGTAAAAGTTCTGCTAAAATGCAGCCAACAGCCCACATATCAATACAAGTACCGTATTGCCTTGCACCAAATAATAATTCTGGTGATCTAAATACAAATATTTACTTGTAAAATGTATTTATTATTATTATATAAATATATATTATTACCTATACCATCTTGTAACTACTTGATGAGTATTTACCCTAGTTGGAGAACCATACCATTT
Source organism: Pogonus chalceus (assembly GCA_002278615.1). Lineage (NCBI taxonomy): Eukaryota > Metazoa > Arthropoda > Insecta > Coleoptera > Carabidae > Pogonus > Pogonus chalceus. The sequence continues at coordinate 29,491 of NEEE01004475.1, read as the reverse complement.
AGCTAAACCAAAATCACCTATCTTCAATACACCATTACTATTAACTAACAAATTATTTGGCTTTAAATCTCTATGTAATATCCAGTTTACATGTAAATATTCTAATCCTTGCAAAGTCATAAGCATATATGCTTTAATATTAGCGGTAGTTAAAATAACAGAATTATCTTTTATAATAACCTCTAAATCAGTATCCATAAAATCAAATACTAATGATACATTTGATTTGTGACCAAAAACATCTACAACAATACATTAAAAACAATATAGAATAAAAATTAAATACAGTATATTCTTACCCAATAAACCAATGAGATTTTTATGTGATAATTCTTGAAGTAATTTAATTTCTCTTAAAGCAGTTCTATTAATACCATCTTGGGCTTCTACACGACTTCCGATTTTAATTTTCTTGACAGCTACGATCATTCCCGTCTCAGAGTCTCGGGCTTTATAAACAGTAGCAAACTAAATAATAAAAGATATTATATTATTACATGATTAATTAACTGTTGATTAGTATTAAGTAACCTGGCCTTCACCCAAAAATTCAATTTTCTCATAACGACGATACTTTTCTTCCATGATTTTTTATTAAATATATAAACATATATCTATTATTTCATATTAATATAATTAAACTATTATTCTGTTTCGAAGTAATTCAAAAATATTCAATAAATTAATGTACAAACTTACAAGGCTTAACCGAAACAAGTTTGACACTTACAAACGTCACAAATTTAAATCAAAGTAAATGTTACTATTTTATCTAAAAAATTAACATTCATTCAAATACACCAATTTCTCTATCTGTACTGATACTCTATTATTAATTCAAAGATTTGTTTTTAAATGTCAAAATTTTAAAAATTATACTTTTACTTAAAAAATAACTAAAATACAAAAAGTAAAGCAACGTATAATATATGTCTGTTTGTAAAAGTTAGTTAACAATTTTTATTTAAAAAAATATATATATTTATATATTAATATAATCCAAATGACTTTAACTATGATATTTTTCTTTAGTTTAATTATATAAACATATATCTATTAACTCATTTTTATATGGCAAAACCATTTTATTTAATTGTGCTTCACTAAAATAAATTAACTAATTAACACATAACACGTTTGACATTTACAATTGTCAAATTTCAAATCAAAGTAAATGTTACCTTAAAAACCATTCATATAATATTATGATCTTTTTAAATCAAAAATGTAAATTGAAAACAAAATATATTTATATTGTCAACATATTAATTATAAATGAAAATTAAATACATTATATTATTTAGTTAATTTATAAATTTAAATATTACACCCCGAATACATCAATTTCTTTAACTATTACACTGAACTGCGAATCTACTGTTAATTCAATGGTTTATTTTCAAATGTCAAATTTTAAAAATATATATATATATTTTTTTTTTCTTAAATATTTATTAAAATCCTGAAATAATATGCTTAGAAAACTTAATTCTATTATTAAAATAATTTATTTAATATTTAATATCAACGAATTATGAGAACATTAACAAAAACGTAGGTGTCAGTTTGTGAAAGTAATTTGACAACTGTCATTATTTATTGATGTTATTTTTCATTATTTTTATAAGGTATGTTTATATAGTAATTTAATTGAAATAGCTTCAAATATTAGAATAGAATACTCTCTCTGGAATATTTATTTATGTATGTGTATTATCTGTTTTTAAAACAATAAATTTCTATGTGATTAATTGTAGATTTTCAAATTGAATTAAAACTTTGAAATAAAACATATATATATATATATA
>NEEE01004475.1:1074-27677 GCA_002278615.1 Pogonus chalceus | reverse complement strand
TATATATATACATTATAAATAATTAAACTATTATAAAGATAATACGTTGTATTTATTAATTCAATACAATGTATTTCTTGTATGGACTTTGGCTAGTTAAAGTACGCAGCCAATGACTCATCTTCATTCTTGTCAAAAGCTATATAAATATTTATTTTCAGAAACGGAAATTTTGGCAGGAATATAAGCATCGTAATATACTAGAATTTGTGCAATTTAAAACATGACATTAGTGGAAAATTACTAAAAAAAATGGTTGATCCTATATTCGATTATCAATTTCGATTGATTCTGATTGGTGACAGTACTGTAGGGAAAAGTTCTTTGTTAAAATACTTTACAGATGGTAAATTCGCAGAGGTTAGTAATATTTCATTGTTAAGTTATGTCTTCGATGTTTCTTTTACTTTATTTTAATAGCTTGTGATTAGCTTTCAGATCCTACGGTTGGTGTTGATTTTTTTGCACGTCTTATAGAAGTGAAAGATGGCACTAGAATAAAATTACAATTATGGGACACAGCAGGTCAAGAAAGATTTCGCTCAATAACAAAGTCATATTATCGAAATTCCGTTGGTGCTTTATTAGTATACGATTTATGTAATCGTACTAGTTTTGAACATATACCTTTATGGATGATGGAGGCTAAACGTCATATAGAGCCACATAGACCTGTATTTGCTTTAGTTGGTTGCAAATTAGATTTAGTAAATAGCGGAGGTGGACATCGTGAAGTATCTAAGGAAGAAGCCCGAACATTTGCCGACCAAAACGGTCTTATTCATATAGAAACATCTGCTAGAAATGGATTAAATGTTGAAGAAGCGTTCAGATTAGTAACGCAAGAAGTATATAATCGAATACAGACTGGCGAATATAAAGTGGAAGATGGTTGGGATGGAATTAAAACTGGATTTTCACGACCTAATGGATTAGATTTTAATTTAGTTGAAGCAGAACCTGCAAAATCATCTTGTTGTTAGTTTTTTATGTATCTACAATTCATTTATTTTTCTTGTATCTNAATTATTATCATTTAGTGAATATATAAGTTTTATTATATAAAATGTAAAATATATTGTTAATACTATTTTCAGTATAAACTTTATATATCTATAGAATCTTATTAATATATTTCAGTTGAAGTTTCGGTTAGGGTAATTCATAAATACATATATAAAATTACTATTATTTAAAAACACTTACCCTGTTAATACTTTATTTAAAAGAAAAATAAATAATTCATAAATATAAATTAGTTATTTCATATTTGTTTAAGAAAATATAATATTTGTATTTAAAAATATATTATCACAAAATAAAAATACGTAAAACAATAATTCAATAAATATCATTATTACTGATGTAGTCTTCAATTTTAAAACGACATTTTTTACCAGCTTCAAATGTTTGAATTGATTCTATCGAAGACATTAAAGACCTTAGGTCATACGGAGGAAATTGATATACTAATGAATTATCACAATGTAAACTAGTTGATATAATGTTTTTAAATTTTGGAAATGTTTTTATTAAATCTAAATTGATTCTTGTGTTTAAATGTTTTAATTTACAATTACCACCTGCAATAATATAATTGTTGTTATATAGGTATTATCAATAAAAATTGAATGCGTACTTTCCTGTCAATAATACATGACTTAAACAATTTGTAATATCAATATCTGTTAAACCTAGGAATAATTTTTGTACAACTGAACATAATTGTAATTCAGTATACATTATTTCAGCAGCTAAGTATTGTTCATTTTTTAATGTAAATAGCTACAATTATATGCATGTATTTTTAATGAAATAATAAACATATTATTTACTTACATTCTCGTTTATTTTCCCATGTACTTCCTGATGTGTAACATTCATATTAACGCAAGGTTTTATCCAACATAAATTTTTCATTTTTGGATTCTCCAAATGACAAATATTTTCTGTAATATTAGGATACATCCACTGAAATGCATGGTATATATTTTTAGTTATATTCCAACCGCCAATTGGTATTTCACACCATTTATCTTTAACAACACAACCATTTAAAACGACTGCAATTTCAGTTGTACGAGAGGTACTATATATAACTAGTGCATCTGTGATTTCAAGATTTTCACATAACATCAAAACACGAGGTATTAATATAAGTTCTTTTACATGATACAATTGAAAAATATGCTTTAAAAATTCTTTTTTAATAAATGAACTTAAGCCCATTGGATAAATATAAAAAAATTGTTTTATTAGATTTATATGATATAAATTTGATTGATTTTTATGTATATTTATAAGATCAATATTTTGTATGATTTCTTCTGGTGATCGAAAACGTAAATATCTTTCATTATCTTCTGGATTATTTCGATTTAATATTGGTCGATGGTAGTGACAACTAGTATAAGTATAATTGTGATCTATCCTGTTGATACTTTCTAACTGTTTTAATTCATAAAATTTTAATACACAATGGCTGTGATGTGTTTTTAGTAACGCTGCATCAATTTTTACTTTTTTATTCCAAATTTCATTCATGTAACATTTGTGTGGTCTCTCCCTGAATCTATTATAAATTATATGAAATAATTTCAAGCTGGCTTGCTTTAAATCTTTATTTTCAATGTTGAATGTCTTTAGAATTGTACAAGTACTTTCTTTTAAACATGTATTTTCTGCTTTATAAATAAGTTTATACCAATGAGTTTTCCTAAAAATAGAGAGTACTATATTTACTATTATTAAATACAGAATAATCTTTATCTTACCAAATATTAAATCTATCAATAATCGTCTTCCAATATGTACAGGTATTGTAGACAGACAAAATATCATCATAAAATAAATAATTAGAGAAAATATTGATTAACACATCTAATGGTAAAATTTTTTCCATTACTTAAATATTAATACATGTATATATATATATATTTGAATAATATTATTACACACGTAAGCACGATTTATTTAATTGAAATACAATAAATAAATATAAATGCGTTATAATTTATTTTTAGGTTATATGATATGTCAAAAAATGTGTAAATTAGTCAAATGTCATTCAAAAGTAACTCGTTACGCATGCAAAATAAATTTTTTTGAATTAAAATGTGTATTATATGCTTAAGTTATATAATGCAAATATACTTATTATATTAAAAATTATTTTTTCAATACATTTTGATAATTTTTTTTACTTAATAATATATGGTTGAGAAATCGTTTTAAAAAATATATTATTAGGGGCATATAATTTAGTTCCCTTTTTTTAATACCTTTTTAATACGCCTATGTACACGCATGCGCAAAAAAATTATTAATAATATAAACCATTAGCGGGTTATAAATTTATTTTCAAAAAAGAAAATTAAAAATTTGTATATTTTCTTTGTTTATGAATACAATTTANCTTTATAAAAATATAAGAAAAACATTATATATAAATATTTTTATTTTGTATTTCTATTTAGAAATAATTTTTTAAATTAATTTTAAGTAACGAACCGTATATGTTCTCCAGAAAATGTTTAAATTCAAATGTTTTAGCGGAAAATTTAAATAAAATGTGTTTGATATATAGTTTTTAAACAATTTTTTTTCTTTTTAATTAGATATATATGTAAAATTTGTTTATGAAATAACTATTTAAAATTATACAATTACAACTGCACATATTTCTTCAAGAATACTTTATTTTTCTTTAAAAAGTTTCAAGATGACATATCGTATAGAAGTTTTATAAAAATTTTATATTAAAATTAATGAATATATTTAAGATTAAGAAAAAAATCATTTTAATTAATAATGTCCGCCATTTTGATTAGATAATTCTTTAAGAGACGGTGGTAGGATTTTATTCACTTAATAATTATTAAAAAAAAACACAAGGAAGCAATCGTAATCAAAATGAAATACCAAGTATTCATTTAAATTTTAATTACATTTTATATAAGTTTATTAACTGTATGGTATTATTTAGTTTATATGAAATTAATTGACTGAAAAGTTATTTTTGTTTATTATAAAAGATAACCTCTAATTTCATAATTTCATCATGACATTAGGAACAGGAATGACAACAATAAATAAAAAGTAAGTAATTGTTGTATGAATATATATTCACAAGAGAATATAAATCATTGTTTATAAATATGCTTTAGAAAAGCACCCACGTATCCACCAGAAGGTATTCGATGTCAAAAGTGTTTGGAATATGGCCATTGGAGTTATGAATGTAAGGGAAAACGAAAATATTTACATAGGTCTTCTAGGACACAACAGTTAAAGAAACGTCTTAAACAAAGAGAAGAACAAGCAAAGTATAACAGTCATTTGATGTAAAATAATCATTTATTAAAGTATATTGTATATTTTTAGATTACCAGAAAAGGTCACAACTAGTAAGAAAAGTACAGATTCTTCTACTTCCAGTAATTCTTCTTCTGATAGCAGTTCAGATGAGCAGAGTTCCTCTGACTCATCGGAATCTGATTCAAGCTCCTCATCTAGTGATGAAAATTCTTCTAGTTCATCAGATTCAGATGATTAAAATAAATATTTATTTTTAAGTATCTATTAATATACATAATGTTTATTTTGTATGGATTATTATATGTAATTTAAATGCATGTTATTAAGATACGTTTTATTATAAAATATTTTTAAAAAAGTACAAAATACATGTGGTTTACAATGTGAAACAATCGTTTATTATTATTATTTTGTTTAATCTTCTATTAAATTCTCTGGCAAAGCATGGATTACAACTTTACGAGCTGCATCATAAGTGAAATTATTTATTTTGAATATATTACTATCATAAAATGGTTTCAAATCGTGAATATCCACTTGTTTGGCTTTATCCAGAAGATCTTTTTCATTTATTTCAATAATAAAATCAGTCATGTTCCCTCTACCACGAATAAATGTTAATTGATCAAGGGCCAATTGTCGTAAAATATAAAATAGTAATTCGCTGTGATCCTTCTTGAATAATAAATATTTTTTAAAGACATTTTTCATTGATTTCATAACACTATACTTTTGTGTTTCTACAAAACTTTCTAACATCATTCTTACAGCCATATTCATATCTTCCTCTTCAACATGTCCTCTTAAATGCATTCTAGCATGTGCTTCTGACATTCTTATAATACTTTCGATATGTCGGACAGTAATGGGAAGACTTCCAGTTGCTAAAGATTCCTGACGCAATTGACTGTAAATTTTAGCAACTTTATCTTGGTCCATATTTTGTAATTTTGGATGTATATTTTCTCTTGCATATACAATATATTTCTTTAATAAATCTTGAGGTATTGAATCATCATTTTCAGTTGTTGTCCAACCATCCAATTCTTCCTTTCTATTAGGATGATGTTTTATATGTGAACCAACAACGAATTTAGCTAAATGTTGATCTTGTATCGGATCTACTTCATCTTTAACAACGCATAATATATCAAAACGAGATAAAATTGGATCAGAGAGGTTTACATTTTCGGTAAATGTCATACTAGCATCGTATCTACCACCAATTGGATTTGCAGCAGCTATTACAGAACAACGAGCTTGTAATGAAGTTACAATACCAGCTTTTGAAATTGATATTGATTGTTGTTCCATTGCTTCATGAATTGATGTCCGATCTTGATCATTCATCTAAGAAATAACAATTTAAATATTTTATATATTTTAATGTATTTATAAAATTACCTTATCAAATTCATCAATCAAACAAATGCCTTGATCTGCTAATACAAGTGCTCCAGCTTCAAGCGTCCATTCTCTAGTAGATGGATTCCGGCTAACATAAGCAGTTAAACCGACTGCACTTGCACCTTGGCCAGTTGTAAATACAGCACGTGGTGCAATTTTCTCCACAAACTTTAAGAATTGTGACTTAGCCGTACCTGGATCACCACATATTAAGACATTTATATCACCACGAACTTTATGTTTTTGTCCAGGATTTTTTGATTCCCCACCAAACAATGCCAAAGCAAGCGCACGTTTAATGTATTCATGACCGAAAATTGACGGTGCAATACTAGCAATTATTTTATCTGCGATTCGAGGATCACGGCTCATTTTTGTAATTGTATTCACATCGTCATCAGTTAGCGATTGTACAATTTGTTTGCAATCTTTTACTACTAAATGATTTACGAATATAACTGTTGAAAAAACTGGAAATCCCTGTTCGGTGTTTAATGAACCGTCATAATTATTTGTATAGATGCCTGTTAAGTCAACTTCATCACCTGGTTTACACCTATCGCATAAATCTGCTAACAAAATACAATCTTTTGATCTGGGTACACGTCCGGCTGGAATTCGTCCAGGAGATTCTTGTAAAGTTATTTTTTGGTAATTTCTATAAATTGTTTGTTCCATATTTATCTAAAAAATACTTTAATGTTAATATTGAATACTATATAATGATAATTTTAATTACCATAAATGGTCCAGTGCTTTGACATTCAGGACAAGCTCCTGGATGTACTTCAGCATTTTGTGTTTGTACAAATGGACCTAAGATGAAACCACATTTATTACAATCATATTTGATCACAGATAATTGTGGTAAAACACTGGTAGTTGCTGTTACAACACCTAGAGTACGGACTAATTGATTCACATGAATTTTCCTAAAATATTTTGTTTAAATAAATATTTAATTACAAATAACTAGTATATATTTACCTAAATGTCCGCAAATCTTCAATAAGTGGTAAATCAGAGATTCGTACATGAATTTCAGAGCTTACACGTTCATAACTAGGGAAAATGGATAAAACTAATTCTTTAGCAACTTCATCAAAAATTTCTAACATTTGAAATGGTGCTTCAGGTAAAAAATATGCCAAAACATGAGCTTGATGTGCCAATATTGGAAACTCAACAGTAAAACTTGACTAAAAATCAAAATATTTACTTAATATTATCTCAATAATAATACAAATAAATACTTACAAGATTATTTTCACACATGCGCCTTATTTTATCTTTATAAACATATACACCTTTATCATTGGTATATGTTCGAAGAAAACTCTTAAAACGGTTTTTAATTTCTGTACGTGGCCCTAACATTGTAACCCACTCTTTAATTGGATGGCCCTTAGTGTCTTCTAGAAATTCTATAGATTCAATCATTTCAGTGTCTTCAGTTTCACCTGCTGCTGATTTTTCAGCTTGTTTTCGACGACGTTTTGGATCGATTTCATCATCGCTTTCCTCATAAAATAATTCACGATCATCGCGACGTATTATTCCCAATTCTCGATCACGTCTTCTCATCTCCTCTTCAGCAGCTCGTCGATCATTCTCTGACATTGCATCATATTCATCATCATCAAGATTATCTCCTTCGTAACGGTCTAATCCGGGCATTGGACGATAATCACTATATAGAAAATTATTTTAATATACATATTAATGCATTTAAGTTAAACATTCATCAATTATTCATTACTTTTCCATATTATCACCAAACAATTCCTCGCCTTCCTCTTCTTCCATATTATCATGTTGGGATGTGTCACCAAGTAAGGCCCCCTCATCTTCAAATGGTTCAAATTCATGAGGAGGAGATGTCATTTGAGATTGAGGTGTAGGAGGTACAGGCGATGATGGTTCATTCTATATATTAAGAAAGATAATATTTTTCATGTTTAAAAATTCAGCAGATGTTTAAATGTACTTACATCCATATTTCTGATATAACAAATTACTAATTAAACAATAACTAAGGTATCTTTTAGTGCTTAAAAACCGTTTAAAACGTGATATTAATTAAATATATAAGCTAACAACACAATATGTCGGTTAACAATTATATTTATGGAAAACCGCGCGAAATTAATTGTCTAATTCTAACCTATAATTTAATGTCTGTGCTATCCGCTCCATGGACAACAACCATAATTAGCTACAAAACTTGGACAGGTTGTTCAGAGATAGCGCTATATATTTCATAAAGGTTCATGTTTATACTGTCCGCTCCATGGACAACAACCCTACTCAACCATAAAACTTGGACGGGTTGTTCAGAGATGGCGTTTCTGTATTAAATAAGGTCTTATGTTTATACTGTCTTATTTACGGATAATTTTTAAATGTCAAATATTTATTTGTATTCGACGTTAGAATCATGTCATCTAATGAAATAAATATTTTAAAACGATATTTTGAGTCTGAATGTGTTCATGTGTCTACATATTGGCTTGAATGTTGTTTAGAATGGTTTAAAGGAGAAAATGCAACGTATACGACGGAACACATGTGTTCTGAAGTAATGGAGCAATGGTTAATAGCAGATTTAAGAGACATAGAAGTTCCTTCGTTACCTAATCATATTACCAAACATAAAAAGTATATTTTAAATGGGAAATATGCTGTCCAAATTATGTTTGTTAAAGATATTTCAAAATCTTCTTATTCACAATTAAAAACAATCCGTGATATGTATAAATTAACACGAGCTATTACTGATCAAGAATCAGATTTTAGTGGTTCTGGAAAACGCGTTTTAAATTTATATATGACTGATGGAGTTCAATATATAAATGGTTTTGAATATCAACCAATACCTTGCTTAAATTTACACCTTAAACCTGGAATCAAAATACTTCTTATCGGCCCATTACTTATTCGAAACGGAGAAATTTTATTAAAAGAAAATAACATTAAAATATTAGGTGGAGAAGTAGAGGATTTATTTGTATCCAACTCTGCTGAAAATATATTAGCTCGCGAATTAAATTTACCTGAAAATCCAAATCCTGGACAACCACAAGAAAATATTGAAACGAATGCTACATATAATAATTCAAATGCAGCTAATAATTTGAATTCAAATATTGCTACTATCTTATCAAATGGTAATAATCATAATGTAAGTAATAATTTAATACATAAAAATAATTTGGATGAAAATTATTTAACATTTAATTCAGAAGAAGATGACATATTTTTAAATTTAGGTAACTTAGAACATTATGAGCAAAATAAGATTGTTGAGAATAATATAGAAATGGATGATGATGAAGATGAAATATTTACTGATATAAATATAACTAATCATTTTAATGATAATTTGCCAAATATTGGTATAATTAGAGATGAAATTACTGATATAGATATACATGAATTAGAAGAAATTGAAAATCAACAAAGAAATAATAATTATGATATATGTGAAGAAGATGAATTAGAATTAATGGAACGAATTGACTCTGAAATAAACTTAAATATTCAAAATAAAAATACTTATGAAAAAACATTTCAACATCCTGTAATAACTGATAATTTTGAGCCTTTTATTTATATCCAACATTTACTTAAAAACAGAGATAAAATATCTAATAAAACCTTTAAAGTAAAAGCTTTGTTTTTACGTGTTATTGAAAAATTAAGTGTTAATAAAACAAAAGGCTGGACAATGAAATTTGAAATAATGGATAGTACAGGTACAATTATTGTTGACTTTTTAAGTGTAGTTGTTGAAGAACTTATGGATTTAAGCCCTAACGAGGCACTTGCTGAGAATCGTAAAGTTAAAAATAAAATTAATAATTCACATGAAAAATTGTCAGAAGCATTAAAGAATTGTAAAGAAAAATTAGAGTCTATTGAATATATTATGCATTTAAAGTTTAATGAAACAGATAACATCCCAACTATTGTTTGCTTAGAACGTATTCAGAAGAAACATTTGGAAAACTTAAAGAGTCGTGTTGAGAGCTCTAACATTGTATTATAAATTTTGTACGAATAAAATTTTATATTTATTAATATTTCGTTTTTTTTTTTTTTTAAATCTCACATTGCATTTAATATAGTGTTCAAAACATATTCAATTAATTAATTCGCGCTATGGGGTTAACAATTAAAATTTAAGGTTATGTACGTATGTAATTACATTTTCTTTGGGTATATATTGATAATTAATTAAAATAAATATGAGTACCGGTGAAGATAATAATTATTTAAGTAACTATCAATATAATCATTTTAAAGACGATGGAGAGTCATTTAAAAAAATTGTAAATAAAAGAAAATGTTTAGCACAAACTTTTATTTCTTGTTCTAATTTGTAAGTATATTTAATTAATTTAAATATATGTACATATTTATATATTTTTATTCTTTAAGAACTAATGAAGAAGTTGCCAATACTATTTTAGATGATAAATTAAAAGAAATTTCTAACTTGATTGATGAACATTCTGGTATTAATAATTATGCCTCAAGTATTCAAACTTTAACTTCAAATTTAAGTAAAAATGAATGTTTACAATGGCAAAATGAGCTGCATCTGCTTGACTTTAAAGATTTAATTAACTCATATCAATGTTGTACTAAAAAAGAACCATTAGAAGAAGAATTTAAGCAATTATGTATTATTGAACCTTTAAAATGTAATATATCTATACATGATAATATTGTTAAAAAGGATTCTTTACAAAATTATAAACAACTTACTATAAAACAAGTTGATAATATTGAGAAAAACAATTGTATTTCTTCGAATGGAAATAATCAAGCTTCAAAGAGGAATAATTTTGGATTTTTTAAAACAGCTCGTGAAGAATTAGATATTCAAAATACAAAAAAATATGCCAATAATTCGCGACAAAATTCAAGTAATAATCAACAATCTATAACAAAAAAATCTTTAGGTTCTCGTAGAGGTGTTCAAAGTAAATTTATACCTCCTGTTCGTAACGAGTATGTTTATAAATTTATCACTTAATATTTAAGTTGTATAATTTATGTCTTTCTAGTGATGAATGTTACTCTTATTCAACAACAAAATCAAACAATAAAGAAGCAGAATGGAATAATGAAGAGGAACAAGATGAACGTTTAAAGAATATTGAACCAAAAATGGTAGAACTAATTCGTTCCGAAATAATGGATAATAATACAACAATTACATGGGATGATATAGCAGGATTAGAATTCGCAAAAACAATCATTAAAGAAGTTGTAGTATGGCCATTACTTCGCCCCGATATTTTTACAGGATTGAGACGTCCACCAAAAGGCATATTATTATTTGGTCCACCAGGTACTGGTAAAACACTTATAGGCAAATGTATTGCCTCCCAAAGTCAGTCAACATTTTTCAGTATAAGTGCTTCATCTTTAACATCAAAATGGATAGGAGATGGTGAGAAAATGGTACGAGCTTTATTTGCAGTTGCTCGATGTCACCAACCCGCTGTAAGTTATATTTTGTGTAAAGTATATACATATTTTATCATTCATTATTTTTAGGTAATATTTATTGATGAAATAGATTCCTTATTATCACAACGTAGTGAAACTGAACATGAAAGTTCGCGTCGCATTAAAACTGAATTTCTAGTACAATTAGATGGTGCAACTACAGGTGACGATGATAGAATATTAGTAATTGGTGCTACAAATAGACCACAAGAATTAGATGAAGCTGCCCGAAGAAGATTTGTAAAAAGATTATATATACCATTACCAGAAAAGACAGTTAGTATAAACAATTATATATTACGAAAATATTCTATTAATAAAAATTTTAAGGCAAGATTACAAATAGTACAACGATTAATGACAAATGAAAGACATGATTTAACACCAGAAGATATGACTGCAATTTCAGAACTTTCTGAAGGATATTCGGGAGCAGATATGAAAAATTTATGTGCTGAAGCATCTTTAGGTCCAATTCGATCTATTGATATAAATATGATAGTAAATATTCAAGCAGACCAGGTATTATAAGTAAGATTTTATTATGAAAATCATTTCATACATTATTAAAACTATTTTAAGGTACGTTCAATAACAATGGATGATTTCCGTGCAGCATTAAATCGTGTACGTGCTAGCGTATCATCTAATGATCTTGATCAATATATTATTTGGGATAAAACATACGGTGCTGGTGGATGGTAATTGTTACGATATGTATTAATTTATTATTTACTGTATTTTATAATAAAAATATAAAGAAAGTGTATTTAGTTTTTTTATTATCAAACATCCTTATTTATTAAATATTATGTGACATTTGAAATAATTATCATTTATTAATATATAATTTCTTCAAACTTTATTTTAAATTATTAAAAGGCATAAAATTAAGTTTCTTTTAATGTATTACAAAATAATAATTTCATGTTTAAATTTTCAAATAAAATGGAATGATCCTGTATCAGTTACTGTCGCATATTCATAAATTGATAAGTATCTTTCGAATGAATATAAATTCTTCAAATTTTATTTTAATATATTAAAACGCATTTAATTAGCTTTCTTTTGATATATAATAAAGTTATAATATATTTTAAATTATGATTAAGTTTGAAGAAACAGCTCATGTGCTTTATCGAAAATCATTTGATTATTATGAAACATGAATAAAGCTTTATTAAAGCTCTGTTTGTAATAATAATGCTTTTAAAGTATAATAAATGCGTTTTTAAACGAAAAAAAAATTAGTTGTAATCAGGGACTAAAATCAAGGGCTGTTGCTTTTGTGCTTTATTGAAAGCTCGGTTAGTAAGCTAGAATCATAAATAAAGCTTTAGTAAAGCTCTGTTTGTAATAATAATGCTTTTAGAGTATTTAAAATATTTTTTATTATGAAAATAAAATTTCTGTTTTTAAGATTATTAAAATCTAGTATTGGTGCTCTTGCGTTCTAATTAAAGCTCAATAAATATTCTAAAAACATAAAGAAAGCTTCAATAAAGCTCTGTGTAATAATAAGGCCTCAAAAGTATATTGATTACGTTTTCAAGCCTAATATTTTTCAAATTTATATTTAAAATGTTATCCTATCACTGGCGAAATATTTAAAAGCGCCAGCTATGAACGACCCTCCCAAGTTTTGATGTACTACACAGTTAGAATTAGATAAGTTGCGGCATCTATTAGAAACCCTTTATATTTAATTAGTTATATAGTGCAGGTAAGAACCTTAGTTAAATGGAATGTTTAATGCTTTATTCAAAGCTCAATTTATAATTTAAAAACATGAAGAAAGTTTTAATAAAGCTTTGTGTATAATAATTATGCTTCAAAACTATATTAAATACGTTTTTAAGCGTAAAATAGTTAGCTTTTATTAGGGAATAAAATCCAGGGTTGTTGCTCTTGTGCTTTATTGAAAATCGTTTAATGATTTAAAAAGATGAAGAAAGCTTTAATTAAGCTCTATGTTTACTAATAATGCTTCAAAAGTATATGAATTACTTTTTAAAGCGAAAAGTAATTAGCTGTCATTAAGGATTAGAAAAATCCATGATTGTTGCACTTGCTTTATTGAAAGCTCAATTAATGATCTAAAAACATAAAGAATGCTTTAATAAAGCTCTGTGTGTAATAATTATGCTTGAAAAGTGAATCGCATATGTTATATTGTTCTTGAAATATAATTGGCGCTCAATAAAAATAGCTTAATATAATTTATTTATTTTGCGAGTCTACTTATTTGATATTTTTAAAGTGTCAAAAGCACATGTAAAAAATATAACCTATAAATATATTCGCCTACATTGTTTTAAAAATTAAATAAACATAATGAAAAAGGTAATATTTATCATCATTTAAATAGAATTATTATAAAGCATACTATTTTTTAGACTTTAAGATATTTTGATCAACAAAAAGATGATGATAAACAGAAAACTTTAAAAAACAAGTTAAACGTTTCAAATAATAAAAAAGATATTAAAACTAAGCGTGTAGCTAAAGACGGTGTTCTTATATATAATGCTTGTTTAAAACCAAATAGATGGGTTCAACAAAAAAATAAAGACAATTTAAATAAGGTATATACTTAATATTTTTACTTAACGAAGCTAGTAAAATTGTGTTAAAATTTGATAGATTGTTAAGAGAAAACCGAATCCAAATCCGAATTTTCCTGGTAAAGTTCCAATAGATCAAGTTAAAGTTAAAAAATATAGCCGCGGAGAAGGTGTTGACATAAAAGGAGTTCGATTAAATATTAATAAATATAAACTACAGCAAAAAGAAAAAGCATTCAAATTTTCAACAGACCAGTCTGCAAGAGCTGAAATATTACTTACAGAATCTGCAGGGTATTTAAACCTTTAACTTGTTTTTATTTAATATAATACTTAATAACTTTCTTGCAGTATTTTAGAAGCAGATGAAGGAGAAACAACAACTCAATTTCGGCAAGAACAAATACTGGAAAATGTCGATATTACCGCAGCAACAAAATATTTTGAGCTGCATTTAAATGATTTTGGTCCATATAGAATGCGTTACACAAGAAATGGAAGACATCTATTATTAGGTGGACGTAAAGGACATGTAGCTGCTTTCGATTGGGTTACAAAAAAATTGCATTGTGAATTTAATGTTATGGAATCTGTGCATGATATTTCTTGGCTACATTTAGAGACAATGTTTGCAGTTGCACAGAAAGATTGGGTTTATATATACGACAATCAAGGTATTGAATTACATTGTTTAAAAAAATTAAATAAGGTATCAAGAATGCAATTTCTTCCATATCATTTCTTATTAGCTACAGCTGTAAGTTATTATTTAAATGTTTAAAATAACAATAAACTAATGAATAATTATATAATTAATATTTAGAGTGAAGAAGGTTACTTAAGCTGGTTAGATATTTCAATTGGTCAAATGGTTTCACAATATAATAGTCGTTTAGGAAGATTAACAATGATGTGCCAAAATCCTTGGAATGCAGTTCTATGCACTGGTCATTCAAAAGGTATTGTTTCAATGTGGTCACCAAAAGTACGTGAACCATTAGCTAAAATGTTATGTCATCAAACTGCTATGACTGCTATAAATGTTGACCCAAGGGGCATGTAAGATTATTATATAACTTTATTAATATAGAAAATAAAATGTGACAATTTTCAGATACATGGCAACTTCAGCAACTGATCGTAGCATTAAAATCTGGGATATACGTAAACTAGAAGGACCTCTGCAGTCATACAGAACTAGAGCATCTGCAAATGATCTTAATTTTTCAGAAAAAAGTTTATTAGCTGTTGGAATGGGCAACATTGTTGAAGTTTATAAGTAAGTATACTAATAAATAATGTAAAAACAAAACATAACAATTAGTAAATATATATATATATTCTTAGAGATTGTTGTGAAACGACAACGAAAAAATCATACCTTCGACATGTAATGAATACAACAGTATCAAACATGAATTTCTGTTCTTATGAGGATGTATTAGGTGTTGCAACTGACCGTGGTTTTACATCGTTATTAGTTCCCGGAAGTGGAGAACCTAATTACGATGCATTAGAAGCTAATCCTTATCAAACTAAGAAACAAAGACGTGAAGCAGAAGTTAAATCATTACTTGAAAAAATACAACCTGAATTTATTACTCTTGACTCAACAATGGTTGCTGAATTAGATGTACCTACATTNATATATTTATTTATTTATTTATTTATTTATTTTCAGTACGTGAAACCACCTAAAATAAATTTACAATCCCGTAAGTTGAAAGATAAAGGAAGTTCTGTTAAAACAATGAAAAGTAAAAAAATCATGCAAGCACAAACTAAACGAGTTAGTATAAATTTTCTTATAATTTAATTAAAATACTAATAATTATCATTTCAGGAATTTATTCGGAATATGAAGAATAGTAATGCTGCTGGAAAACAAGAAACGAAAAATAAACAACATACAAATAGTGTATTGGATAGATTTCTACCCAAAAATAAATGATTGATATAAATGACTATAAATAAAACATTTCTATTAATATGTAAATGCATTTTATTTTTTTAAGTGTTATAAAATTATAAAATATGTATTATTTTTGAATTTATGGAGAAGAAGATTTTGTAAAATAAATTAAATCAGGTGCAACTAATTTGGCATCTTTAACATAAGGATTCGTAAGAGCTTCCCTTGCAGTTATTCGTTTTCTGGGGTCATATGTTATTAAATCCTGAAACAATTTAAAAAATAAATATTACATTTATTATATTAGATAGTTGTGTGTGATATATTTACAAGAAATAATTTTTTTGCATCAGAATCTTTAAATGGAACAAAATTTGTAATATCTTGAGTTTCCCAGATTGGAAAAGATTGTTTATATTCTGTTAAATATGAGACTCCAGGCCATAGCTCTTCTTGTGGAGTACCTAATATTCTAAAAATACGAAACAATTGATCTATTTCAGAATCTCCATGAAATAAAGGCCGTTTTGTTATCTGCAACACATTATTTTATAAAAGTATATTTATTTATTATATATTACATACCATTTCTGCAAAAATACAGCCTAAACTCCATAAATCAACTTCCATTGAATAAAATTTAGAGCCTAATAATATTTCAGGAGCGCGATACCATAAAGTAACTACTTCGTGAGTGTATACACGTAAAGGTACCGAAAAAAATCGTGCCAATCCAAAATCAGCTAATTTTATGTGCCCTTCTCGGTCAAGTAATAAATTTTGAGGCTTTAAATCTCTGTGCAGCACTAGATGTGCGTGACAATATGCAATACCTTGTAATAATTGATTCATAAAACTCTGTCGAATAAAATAATCATTTAACATTAATATGACACAAAATAATAATATTTAAAAACCTTTATTAAATCATCTTCCAGTTTAACACTTGAGGAATCTAAAAATTCTTTTAAATCTAGGTTCAAATATTCAAACACCATGAATATTTTATTTCGATCAAATATAATATCGATCATTTGTACAACAGATGGATGATTTAATGTTCTTAATGTAGATATTTCCCGAATAGCTGTTGAAGGAATACCTTCAGTGTTCCTAAAATATAAATAGAATAGATAACTAATAATTAAATTTACATAGATTATTATTTTAGAATATAGAAATTAGTAGATTATTAGTTAACGAAATAAGCTGAATCCTGTGGTGCTACGTTTTTAATTAAACACGTAAAACAACACAAGATTCAACTAATCTCACAACCATTTTTTATAAATGTAGTTGTTAGTTCTTCTCAACTGGAAATCATAATTTATTACATAAATATATGATGATCACAATATTAGTTTAATAGCAAGCAAGGCAAGTGTTAATAGCATGTTATAAATTGGATACTTTTAAAGAGCAACTTACGTTTCGATACGAATTTTTTTAAGGGCGACATATTTACCACTTATTTTATCCTTAGCTTTATAAACAACACCATATGTTCCTTCTCCTATTTTTTCTTCACGTAAAAACTTATCCATAGTTTATCAAATTAATTAAAAACTTTAATTTTGTTCACCGGTTAAATAAGCGGGAAAAACAAGTCAATTAATTATGAAATTATTTAATAAAAAACATAAAAAATTATACAATTGTCTCTTGAATAATAATATTACTACATTTTGTAAATAAGGTGTAAATTAATTTAAAGAAATTAATTGAATAAAAATAACGAACTTATGGCCTTTTTGACATCTCTCTGACAGTTGACAGACAGTCACTTAAACTGTCCGAAGCTTAAAAAAAAATTGAAAATTTTGATTTTATTTGATTTAGTAAATAATATTATTATAATATTACAATACGTTCATTACATAATTATTACAAATTAATAGCATATTTAATTAAATAATAATTCAACATTTTACATGACTTATGGGACTTATGGTAACATTGGAGATGTCAATGCGCGTGTGTTATGTTAGTGGCAATATTTTCCGTTAGAAAATATAATTTCTTCCTTTATTTTTACATTAAATATTGTTTATAACAATTTATAAACATTCTATACATATTTATATATATATATTTTTTAAATAAATACATCGATTTGTGTGTGTGTTTTTTTTTTTATTTGTAAGTTTAATTATAATAAGGTTATGGAAAATGAACGTTATACAAAAAAAAAAAATAATAATACATTGAAAACAGTTTATTCGAAAAAATGATTCACATATTTGATAATAATCTTGTAGGTATACCAATAACATGGCAGCAGATCAATTTTCATTATGTTGGAACAATTTTCATAGTAATTTAAGCAGCGGTTTTCATTCATTATATCAGTCTGAGGACTTAGTTGATGTCACATTAGCTGCTGAAGGACGATACCTAAAAGCTCACAAAATGGTGCTTTCAGTTTGCAGTCAATACTTTAAAGAATTATTTCAAGTAAATCCATGTAAACATCCCATTGTTATATTGAAAGATGTAAGTTACAGTTCGTTAAGAGATTTACTTCAATTTATGTATTTGGGAGAAGTAAGTGTTTCACAAGAAGAACTTGGTAATCTAATGAAAGTTGCTGAATTACTACAAATCAAAGGTCTTACAGAAGATAATGTAAGTATAATATTTCCTATAAAGAATACGAATATATAAGAATGTGAAATTACAGGATCAAGCACCTTATATCAATCAAAATGGATTAAAAAATGTTCACGTATCAGATGTACGAACAGAACAACGACCTTTTTTAAAACGTACTAAAACTGTAAAAAAGCTCAAACCAGAAGTTCCAAGTAAATTATCTAAAACAGATACGCCACCTGAAGAAAGGGACTCTATAACACCGTCTAGAATTGATATTGAAACTGATCCAAGCCTTTTAGAGCCGGAATTAGTTGTTGTTCCTGTAAAACCAAAAGATGAACCAATTGATAATATAAATGAAGCCGGCGAGTACAGTGAACATTCATTACCAGAAATGGATATGTCTTCTATGTTGGATACTAGTTTGGGTGAAACTTCTTCTCAGTCGTCTTTCGGCTGGTGTAAAGGATCTCCTTCTATGATTACATCTCAAAGACCCATTGAAACAAATGTATCAAGTAAGTATTTTATTAATTACAAGTTTTAATTATTTAAAATATATGAATTCGAAACGTATGTTATGAAATGTTTTGCTTTATATGAGCTGTATATTTAAAAAAATAATAATAAATGTTAAATTTTATAATAATGTTTAACGAAAAGTTTATTTTATATTTTAATACTTTTGTTTTATATTTATTTATTTATTTAATTAATGAACCGTTTAACAATGTTCATTATATTAACTTAAAATTGTTATAGACAAGACTTTTATGTAATTTATTGAATAATAGTTTTGAAATATTGTTGATGGTCACACTAGTGTGTATTTGTGTACCTGCAGGTGGTTTGCGGTTCGTGACGACGCCCAAAGGTCGCACAGTGGTCATCCACAATGGTCACATGTACACGCTGAGCCACCAGAAGGACACAAAAACCACTTGGGTGTGTGTAATGCAACGTAAATTGAATTGTGCTGGATGCGTTACAACTAGCAACAATGGTGGACCAATGTTACTCTCATATAGTGGACACAATCATGCACAACTTAATGATATTATACAACGATTGGATTGTACACAAGTTGCCTCGGTATCTATACCAGAAGCATCTGTACAAAGTACTGCTACTACTCCAACATCTATAAATTAATAACTTTCAGTTACAAATATACATTTTATTTATATTTTTCTTTTTTTAGCTCATTTCAATCATTCTTATATTTCGTTATTCGTCGTTATTGTTGTTATTATATTTTAAGCATTTTTATTAATGTTTTAATTGACTCAGATAAAAACGTTTCATATTCATATATTTGTCTTTAATTAATTTCGTAAAGTTTATTAATTTTAAGCAAAAATTTATTTATTTTGAGAGATATAGATTTTTTTTCTTTTTTTATTTTATATTTATAATTGGGTATTTTAATTAATCGTTAAAAATTATTCATTATTTTGGTACAGATATTTCTATTAATAAAAGTTTATTATTATTTTTCTAAGTGCCATAAATATATATAATCATTTGTTTGGTATATTCACTATAAATTTATATATATAATTGTTAATAAAATTAATATTTTTAAATATAATTTCAAAAAATATATAAATTCATTCATATATTTATTGTATTCATTAACTTTATTATTATTTACTTAAGCTTTGTACATAAGCACGCATTATTATTTCATTTTGATGTATAAATATACTTGTATATTATGTAAAATTCATATATTATAAGTAATAAATATACAGCGGTTAAATATAATAATACAGTTAATAAATTATATTATTGTATATAGTTTATAAATGGTTTTTTGTTTTGTATTATGAAAATAAATTTATTTTTCAGAATTATATATGTTTACACGAAGTCGTAAGGGAATGCTACATTTAATTTTTGATTCAAATTTATTTCGTCCCAGTGGAAAAGTGGGAAATTCTTTTGGTAATCATAAATATTGGGAATGTGTTCAAAATAGAAAAACAGGATGTCGGGCTCGTTGTTTGTCCATCAATGGTGATCTTCATTTAAAATGTCGTGACCATAATCATCCTCCACCTTTAGACTTTATTCATCATAGAAAAACTACTGGAGCTGTTTATTTTTTGCCTTTACATTAAAAAATAAAATGTGTAATGCGATTTGTTGAATTGACTTGCGTAACGTTTTAGTTTTTGAAAACTTATACATATATGTTTATTTTTGTAGTACTATTTTAATAGTGAAAAGATTTTAGATTCCTCGTTGATAAATTTAATATTGTTGCGCTAAATATACAAAAATATCATATATTTTTTATAAAAATGACATGGTAGTATAAAGTTATTAATATTAGTTCAATATAGAACTATTTTATAAATTAAATTTTTATGGATATAGTTATAAGATATTTTTACGTATATTCTTATTTTTATATACAAGATATTAACTTTCTTATTGTATTTATACTTAAAAAATAAATAAATAAACTTGTTAAATAATATACTCATATATTTTATTTTGTTTTCAACACTGTTAATTGAGCTTTCAAAACTAACGCTTATAAAATCAATTACACTGGATTTTCAATTCGTGTTAGTTGCTTAAATTTACAAAAATTATATATTATTTACAAATTTTTCATTGAAGATAAATATGACTGACAAAATTGAAGAAGTATATTAACATAAATTGTTTAAATCTCAATGTTTAGTTTACTTTTAAAATTTGTAGGTTAGAAAAGACATTGTTGAATTGGAAAATTTATTTTCACAAGCTTCTCGTCAACGAATTAAAGACATATTAAGTATTGAAATACGTCGTTTAATTTCTGAAGTTGTTAAATTAGAAGAAGAAAAGAAAAATACTCTTTTCACAACACCAATAGCTGATCAAAATAAAATTGTTACATCAACAGGAAGTAAAACATACCAAGTAAAATTAAACAATTATGGTATGCTAAATTATCTTTCATTAAATTTCATTGTTTCAATTGATCCATTTCTTTATTATTAGCTTGGGATCAAACTCAGAAGTTTTTAAAAATATATGTAACATTGCCAAAAGTTCAAAATTTGGATCCTCAAAATATAACTTGTAATTGGACAAGCAAATCATTTGAATTATTAGTAAAGGGATTAGAAAATAAAGATTATATATTTAGTATTAAAAATTTATTGCATACTGTGGATCCTTCTCAAAGCTTATGGAAAATTAAAACAGGTATAAAATGATTATAATAATATAATGATTACACTTATAAGCTGGCATTGTATTCTAGATATGATATTAATACTAACAGCTAAAGTAATAGAAGAAAAATGGTCTCATGTTACTGAATATGAAAAAAAAGCAAGTGATTCAAAGAAATTATTATCTGATAAACCAGATGAAAATACAGATCCTGGCGAAAGTCTTATGAATATGATGAAAAAAATGTACGAACAAGGTGACGATGAAATGAAAAGAACTATTGCAAAAGCTTGGACTGAAGGACAACAAAATAAACAAATGGATTTGTAAAAAAATCGTTTTATTATATGATACATAAGATGCATTTCAGATTTAAATAATTATTATTTTCATGATTTAATAATAATTTTTTCACTTGATTTTTATAAAATACAGTAATGTGTATTAATTAATAAATAAATATTAAAATTTCTTTCGAAATATAACACATGCAAGTAAAAAAAATGCCGCTTTATTCCTAATAAATAAATTATTTTATATATAATTATAGCTTAAAATGAAAACAGATGTAATAACAAAAATACATTTATAAATAATAAATGTGACAGTAGAACATATATTTCTGTCCATAGAGCTGTCATTACAAAAATATGTGTTTATTAAATATGTGACGCCATCTGTGAGCAACCCGTCCAAGTTTAGTGTGAAATGTAGGGTTCTTGTCTGTGGAGCGGACTTCTCCATGGACAAGAACCCTACATGCCATTATAGAGGACAGCATAAAACTTGGACGGGTTGTTCACAGATGGCGTCACATATTTAATTATCACATATTTTTGTAATGACAGCTCCATGGACAGAAATATATGTTCTACTGTGACATTTATTATTTATAAATATTTTTTAAACATTTTCTTTTTTCCCTCATTTTGATCTTAGTTGCTGGCCTCTACAACTTTATGATTATTTACTATATCAATTATTTGGCATAAGAAACATATTTATGTATTTGCATATACATTTTGAGGTTATCTTACATTATTTATTTGTTATATCAATTTAATTTATAAAATTATGTTGTATTGTATTGTTACTATAATAATTATTTTATTTTAGGTGGCTAAAGGTTTATATAAGCAGTTTTAAAATATAAAACAATCATTTAACTATTTTTGCGAATTTCCACTTTCTTAGGTTTATACATATATCTTGAGAAATAATCTAGCAATGAGGCTAATATTTAGAAAATACACATTTAAAAATGTCGCTAATGGATTCATTCACTAAAAAGAATTTGTAATTTTTGCCAAAATTAGTAAGAGTATAGTCTAGCTATTTTTGCAAATTTCGACTTTATTTTTTTTGCAAATAATTAGGGTATTAAACTGAAATTTAGAATATACATATGTTGCAAAGTTCCTAATTTTATTTAAATAATCAATCAAAAAATTCTTCGAAGTTATTGTAAGTTTACATTTAATCTTATGGGCAGTTTCTTCATATTTCTTTCGTAATAATTTAAATTACTCAAATCACGCATTCATTGCCTCACTAATTAGTTTCTTTTTTTCATTTAATAAAGATCCCGGCGATTCATGAATGATGAAACAAATGTACGAACAAGGTGACGATGAAATGAACAGAACTATTGCAAAAGCTTGGACTGAAGGACAACAAAATAAACAGATGGATTTGTAAAAAATATTCGTTTTATTATATAATACATAAGATGCATTTTAGATTTAAATAATTAGTATTTCCATGATAAAATAATAATTTGTTCATTTGATTTTGTTTTATAAAGTAATGTTTAATTATTAATAAATAAGTAATAAAATTTTTTTCGAAGTATAATACATACAAGAAAATGTTGTTTTGATAGAAAATATTTCTATAATTCTTATTGAATATCATACGTAATACTTTATAAATATATATACAATAAGAAATACATATATTCAGCCATTTTTTAGTGAAAATATAATATATTAAGATAATATACCTAATAAAATATTTGAGTTAATATCCAAAAATGTAATATACATTAATTATGTGTGGAATTCTAATAAAATATAATACTGAGTAGATAGATAATAATATAGGAAAAATGACTGGAGTTATTGATACATTTCTTTATACTTAAATAATGTAATAGATAAGTAACTGAGCATTTTATAGGTAGGTATGGCTGGGTATAATATTATTAATTTTTTTCACAATTAATAATAAAATATGTGACTAGTACTTAAAAATATACACATATTTTTAATTTACTATTTCCGACATTGGTTTTAGCAATTCATCTTTGACTTCTTTGCTTGTTGCATGGAAAATCTCTAGCATTCTACTACGAGTTTCACTTATTAATTCATCCATGCTTTCAATAGTCATTCCTTTTGTTGATATTGGTGGTAATGTCGTTATTATAACTTTACCTAAAATAACAAATGTACATATTAATTTAATTAACATTAAGATTAATTATGGAAACATTTACCCTGATCAAATCTTTTATTTTTACTATCCAAAAAATAATACGAACTGAAGACAACTGGAAGAATAGGTATTTGGGCAGTAATTGCCATGTGAAAAGCTCCTTTTTTAAAGGGATGAATATCACCAGTATTATAACGAGTACCTTCTGGGAATACCCATAATTTTATCTAAAATAAATATTTACTTAATGCAATTTAATAAATATCTTATCCAAATAACTTTGAACGAAATTATTATTCTGTATGTTTAACTTTGAAAACAAGATAATTAATCGTAATAAATAATTTTCAAATTAGACCTATAGATGTATACATAAGTTATCAAATTAAATACTATATTGATTATAGAATATTGTAGGAATATTTTTATATTACTTTGTTTCGTTTAATATATTCAGTAGCTTCATTAAGAACATTTCTTGCTTTCTCTGAATTCATACGATCTATAAATATCAATCCACATAACCATGCTGCAAGACCAAAGGGCCATGCATAAAATAATTCCTTTTTCGCAACAACTGTACATTTATCCATAACTGGCCATATATCAAACATACCTATAAATTTCATAATAAATATATATATATATATATATATATATATATATATATATAATATTATTTGTTAGTAGTATTGAAAGAAAGATATTAGTTTAGTTTACCCAAAATATCAAGTGAACTTTGATGATTTGCAACCACAATGCATGCTTGTTCCTTTTCCAAAAGTTCCCTTCCCCTTAAATGCCACCGCATACCCAATAAAGTAGAAATATGATGACAAACTGAAGATGCTAAACTATAAACACATAGATTATGTATTTTGCATATATAATATCTAATTGTTATAAAAATAGATATGTGCGCATAAACCAAGTGTTATACATTATTTAGACATTAATTATCAAACAAATTAATGAAATTTAAAAGCTTATGTATGTCAATAACCAAATATATTATTAAAGTAGCAAAACTGTTTATACTCACAGTAAATTTCTAACATCGTAAGGCTTAAATGCCATTATCGGGATAACTAACACAGCATTTATCATAACAATAGCATAATATAAGAAAAATTTTAAATAATATCGAAATGTGTTACTAGTTTCGTATAAAAATGGTAATATTAGTATAAAACTAACTAAAATTACTTCATAATATGATGTTGACATTTTGTTACTACTTCGTTTCGCGATTTAAGTTCTCTTCTCTTTGAAATTGATTTTTCCTGCTGCAATAATCAACTTTTTTATTTCAACTTATGTTAACAACAAATGTATTCTTAAAGCAAATCAATGATGGTACATTTCTTTATGTTTTCATTTATATATAGATGAATACATAACAACTTCCTAAAATTGATATTATTTTAAATGACTTATACTAAAATAGAATATTTTGTTAATATTATGCTAAGAATACATAAAAATTATTAAAAATATTCAAATAATAAAGTGTCACTTTAGGTTACGCATTAATATTTGAATGCACCAATCAAAATACGACAATTTATTAATAAAGAAACATAGTCTCCAATCTTAGAAAAAATTACAATCCTTACCTAATTTTCAATATATTTTAATGTTAAATTATAAAAAAAATTAGAAAATAAATAAATAAAACCTAAACATTATAATTTTTTGTTTTAAGTTACGCTTATTTTAAACTCCGTTACTCAAAAAATCACTTATTAGTTGATATTATATTTAGCTATTAAAATTTTACTACTGGAAACATTGTTGCTTAGAAATGGTAATGGCAGTTTGACCAATCCTAAATGAGTTTTGTACATCATCCATTTGACATTTTGATTTAGAATAACAAATAGTTTTGGAATAAAATTTAATAGTTTTACATAAAATATCAAAATTATGCTATTGAGTATTATATGTAGATGCTTAATTAAGGTAATTAGTTGTATATTTGAATTTAAGTTGTATATAATTAAATTATAACATTTATATATATACATTTGAATTAAATATCTAGGAGGCATATTAAAGGGCAAGGGCTTTGGATTGAAAAATGTCACAAGAGATAAATTTACGTGCTCAGCCTCGGTTAGATTTCAAATGGTTAAAAATCGATTTACAAGCTGCTCTCCAAAGTCAAGATGGTCTAGCAAACCTGTGGAATAGTTTAATAAACGATGGTGAACTAACAGGACCATTTTCAGAGGGATTACTCAATAGTTCAGGGGTAACTGCTCGCAAGGGGGAATCAGGGAAATATTATTGTGGGCTACGGGTAAACAATAAACTCAGTTTAACAAAAGAACGCGTTGCACATCACATTGCTATAATAATTTTATAGATTTTTTGCTAGATATCATAATTAGATGCGCTTATTTATTACAATGAATATTTAATGATAGTATTTATTGTAATTAGAGATACATACAGACGTATTGCAATACAATTCATAATACTAAAATATATCTGGTATGTTTATTATAATTTGCAGCTTTTTACATAGTTAATATCTACGAAGGAAACATAATAGTTCTTATATCCTAGAATGCATTATAAAGTATATATTAATAATCATAAATGAAAAGCACAACATGTTTTGCATGATATAGAGTTATAGATTGATTATTTAAATAACTTTATATATATATATA
>NEEE01004532.1:6137-21671 GCA_002278615.1 Pogonus chalceus | reverse complement strand
ATATTTGATTGATAATAACGGCCAAAATCATAATCATGATAGACACAAGATAGTGTACGGTTACAATATATATATGTATTCTATACCTACATTCGTAAAATTTTTCCGTTTAAAGAAAAGAGGCTAGACTATAGCCTGAGAGTTTAAACAGATTTTGCATATTATCAGTTTTTTGCCAATATCATTCAATCCACGATTGATATTAAAAATTACTCTACAACATTGTACTCCTCATAAAATTCTCTATAATAATGATTTTGATTCAGACATTATATAAATTGTTCCGTTTAAATCAAATCGCAAGCCTGTAGCATGAAATTTTGATGATATTTTGCATATGTTCATTTTTTGCCAATATCTCAAAATCTACGAAAGATATTTTTAAACGGTCTGCAGCACTATAATCCTTATAAATTTCTCTATTATAATGTATTCTAAAAAGACATTCTTAAATTTGTTCCATTTGAAAAAAAGGGCAAGAATATAGCCTGAAGAGTTGATCAGAATTTGCATATGTTAATTTTTTTGCCAATATCTCGAAATCTACGATAGGTATAAAATAACGGGCTATAGCACTGTATTCCTCATAAAATTATCTATAATAATGTTTTTTATACAGATATTTTAAAAATTGGACTGTTTAAAAAAAAGGCAAGAATATAGCCTGAAAATTGATCAAATTTTGCATAGGTTCATTCTTTTGCCAATAACTCGAAATCTACGATAGATATTGAAAAAAGTCTACATCACTGTAATCTTTATAAATTTATCCATAATAATGTATTCAAGACAGACATTCCTAAAACTTTTCCGTTGTAAGAAACAAGGCTAGACTATAGCCTGAAAGTTTGATAAGGTTTTGCATATGTTTCAGCTTTTACCAATATCTCAAAATTAACGATAGATATTAAAAACGGTCAACTACACTCTATTTCTCATAAAATTCTCTATAAACATGTATTCTTTAAAGACATTCTTAAAAACTGTTTTAAGAAAAAAGGTATCACTATAACCTGAAAGTTTGATTAGATTTTACATATGTTAATTCTTTTGACAATATATCTAAATTACGATTGATTTTAAAAAACAGTTTACAGTACTGTATTCTTCATAAAATTTACTATAATAATGTATACTATACAGACATTCTTACAATAGCTCCGTGGTAAGAAAAAAGGCAATAATATAGTCTGAAAATTTAATCAAATTTTGCATATGTTCAGTCTTTTGCCTAAATCTCGAAATCTACAAAAGATTTTAAAAAACGGTCTACAGCACTGTTTTCTTTATAAAATTCTCTATAAGAAATAATTCTATACCGACCTTCTTATTCTTGTTCCGTTTTAAGAAAAAATGCAAGACAATAGCCTGAAAGTGTGATCAGATTTTGCATATGTACAGTCTTTTGCTTATATCTCAAAATCTACGAGTCATATCAAATAACAATCTACACTACTTTATTTCTCATAAAGTTTTCTATAATTTTGTATTGTATACAGACATTTTCAAAATTGATCCGTTGTAAAAAAAAAAGACAAGACTATAGCTTAAAAATACGATAAAATTTTGCCTATGTTCAGTCTTTTGCCAATTATATGAAAACTACGATAGACATAAAAAACTGTCTACAGCACTGTGTTTC
Source organism: Pogonus chalceus (assembly GCA_002278615.1). Classification (NCBI taxonomy): domain Eukaryota; kingdom Metazoa; phylum Arthropoda; class Insecta; order Coleoptera; family Carabidae; genus Pogonus; species Pogonus chalceus. The sequence continues at coordinate 20,029 of NEEE01004532.1, read as the reverse complement.
TCAAAAAATTTTCTTTAATAATATATTGTATACTAAAATTTATAAATTCTACCGTTTAAAGAAAAAAGGCAAGACCATAGACTAAAAGTTTGATCAGATTTTGGATATGTTAAGTTTTTTGCCAATATAAAAAAATCTACTGTAGATAACAATAAACGGTCTACAGCACTGTATTTCTCAAAAAATTGTCTATAATAATGTATTCTATAGAGACATTTTTAAATTTTTCCGTTTTAAGAAAAAAGGCAAGGATATAGCCTAAAAGTTTGATCAGATTATGCATATGTTCAGTCTTTTGACAATATCTCGATATCTACAATAGATATTGAACAACGGTCTACAGCACTGTATTCATTATAAAATTCTCTATAATAATGTAATCTATACAGACATTCTTAAAACTGTTCCTTTTAAAAAAAGGAAGATTTTAGCCTGAAAATTTGATCAGATTTTGTACATGTTCAGTCTTTTGCCAATATTTAGAAATCTATAAAAGGAATAAAAAACGGTCTACAGTAGAGTATTCCTCATAAAATTCTCTTAAATAGTGTATAATATGCAGAGGTTCTTAAATTGATCCGTTGTAAGGAAAAAGGCAAGATTATAGCCTGAAAATTTTATTAGGTTTTGCATATGTTTAGTATATTTCTAATATCTCGAAATCTACGATAGATATTAAAAAACGATCTACAGCACTGNAAGGAAAAAGGCAAGATTATAGCCTGAAAATTTTATTAGGTTTTGCATATGTTTAGTATATTTCTAATATCTCGAAATCTACGATAGATATTAAAAAACGATCTACAGCACTGTATATTTTATAAAATTTTCATAAATAACGTATTGTATACAGAAATTCTTAAAATTGTTCCGTTTTAAGAAAAAAAGCAAGACTATAGCCTGACAGTTTGATCAGAATTTGCATATGTTCAGTGTTCTGCTAATATTTCGAAATCTGAGTTCGACATTAAAGAACAGTATACAGCACTGTACTCCTCCTAACATTCTCTATAATAATGTATACTATACAGACATTTTTAAATTGTTCCGGTGTAAAAAAAAGGCAAATTTATACCCTTAAAATTTGATCAAATTTTGCATATGTTCAATCTTTTGTTAATATCTCGCAATCTACGATAGATATTGAAAAACGGTCTACAGTAATGTATTGCTTATAGAATTCTCCATAATAAGAGTTCCTATATAGACATTTCTAAGATTGTTTCGTTTTAATAAAAAAGGCAAGATTATAGCCTGAAAATTAGATCAGATTTTGCATATTTTCAGTTACTTACCAATATTTCGAAATCAAAGATAAATATAAAAATACGGTCTATAGCACTGTGTTTCTCATAAAATTTTCTATACTAATGTATTCTATACAGACATGCCTAAAATTGTTCTGTTTTAAGAAAAAAAGCAAGACTTTAGCCTAAAAATTTAATCAGATTTTGAATATGTTTAGTTTTTTGCCACAATCTCGATATCTACGATAAATATTAAAAAAAGTTCCACAGCACTGAATTTTTTACTAAATCCTTTATAATAATGTATTCTATACTGACATTTTTAAAATTGTTCCGTTGTAAGAAAAAAACAAGCATATAGCTTGAAAATGTGATCAGATTTTGCTTATGTTCAGTCTTATGCTCATAACACGAAATTTACGATTGATATTAAAAAATAGTCAACAGCACTGTATTCGTCATTAAACTCTCTATAATAATGTTTTCTATACAAACATTCTTATAATTGTTCTGTTTAAACAAAAAAGGTAAGAATTTAGCCTGAAAGTTTGATCAAATTTTGCATGAGTCAGTCTTTTGCCAAATTCTCGAAATCTACGATAGTTATTAAAAACGGTCTTCAGTACTTTATTTCTAATAAAAGTCTCTTTATTTATATATTTTATACAGACATGCTCATAATTGTTCCGATTAATAAAAAACAGCAAGACTATAACTTGAAAATTTGATCAGACTTTGCATATGTTCAATCTTTTGCCAATATCTCGAAATCTACGATAGATATCATAAAACGGTCTAAAACCTTGTGTTGATTCTAAAATTCTCCGTAAAGATGTATTGTATACAAATGATCTTTAAATTGTTCCGCTGTAAGAAAAAAGGCAAGTCTATAGCCTGCAAGTTGATCAGATTTTGCTTATTTTCATTCTTTTGCCCATATTTTGAAAAATACAATAGATATTAAACAATAGTCTACAACACTGTATTCCTTATAAAATTTTGTATAATAATGTATTCTATACAGACATTCTTAAAAATGTTTCGTTTTTTAAAAAAAGGCAAGACTATAACCTGAAATTTTAATTAGATTTTGCATATGTTCAGTCTTTTGCTAATATCTTGAAACCTATGATAGGTATTGATAAATGGTCTACAGCACTGTATTCCCCATTATATTCTCAATAATAATGTATTCTAAACAGACATTCTTAAAATAGTTCCGCTGAAAGAAAAAAGGCAAGACTATAGCCTAAAATTTGATCAAATTTCGCATAATTTCAGTCCTTTGCCAATATTTTGAAATTAACGATGGATTACAAAGAACGGTCTACAGCACTGTATTCCAAATAAAGTTCTCTATAATAATGTATTCTATACAGACACTCTTAAAATTGTTTTGTTTTAACAAAAAATGCAAGACTATAGCCTAAAACTTTAATCAAATTTTGTATATGTTTAGTCTTTTGCTAATATCTCTAAATCTACGTTAGATATAAAAAAGAGTCTACACTACTGTATATATCATAAATCTTTCTATAGTAGTTTATTCTATACAGAAATTCTTAAAATTAGTCCGTTGTATGAAAAAAAGTGAAGACTATCGACTGAAAAATATAACAGATTTTGCTAATGTTCAGTCTTTTCCCAATATTTCGAAATTTACGATAGATATTTAAAAACGATCTACAGCACAGTATTATTCATAAAATTCTCTATAATAATGTATTCTTTACATAAATTCTTAAATATGCTTAGTTAAAAAAAAAAAAAAAAACGGCAAGACTATACCCTAAAATTTGATCAGATTTTGCATATGTTCAGTCTTTTGCCAATATTTTAAAATATACGATAGTAATTAAAAGCGGTCTCTAGTACAGTATTCTTCATAAAATTTGCTTTAACATTGTATTGTATATAGACATTCTTAAAATTGTTTACTTTTAAGAAAAAAGGCAAGACTTTAGGCTGAAATTTTGATCAGAATCTGCATATCTTCAGTCTTTTGCTAATATTTCGAAATCTATGATAGATATTTAAAAACGGTCTACAGAACTGTATTATTTATAAAATTCTCTATAATTATGGCGTCCATACAAACATTCTTAAAATTGTTCCGTTTTAAGAAAAAAGGCAAGATATAGGCTGAAAATGTGATCAGCTTTTGCATATGTTCAGTCATTTGCCAATATTTCAAAATCTACAATAGTTATCAAATACTTTTTAAAAGCACTGTATTCCTTATAAAATTTTCTATAATAATGTATTCTATATAGACATTCTTAAAATTGTTCCGTTTAAAGAAAAACGTCAAAACTATAGACTAAAATTTGATCCGATTTTGCATATGTTCAGTCTTGTGCCAATAATTTGAAATATACGATAGTAATTAACAACAGTCTACAGCACTGTGTTGCTCATAAATTTTTCTTTAACATTGTATTCTAAACAGACACTTTTAAAATTGTTCCGTTTTAAGAAAAAAGGCAAGACTATAGACTGAAAGTTTTATCAGATTTTGCATATGTTCAGTCTTTTGCCAATATTTCGAAATCAACAATGGATATTTAAAAACTGTCTACAGCACTGTATTCCTCATACCAATCTCTATAATAATGTAATCTATACAGACATTTTTAAAAATTTACCGTTGTAAGAAAAAAAAACAAGATTAAAGCCTAAAATTTTGATCAGATTTTGCATATGTTCAGTGTTTTGACCATATCGCAAAATCTACGATAGATATTAAAAACGATCTACAGCACTGTATTTCTCATAAAATTCTCTATAACAATGAAGTCTTTATAAATATTCTTAAAATTGTTCAGTTTTATGAGAACAAACAAGACTATATCCTGAAAATTTGATCAGATTTTGCATATGTTTAGTTTGTTGTCAATATCTCAAAATATAAGATAGATATTTAAAAACGGTCTACAGCACTGTTTTCCTCATAAAATTTTCCATAAAAATGTGTTCTATACTGCTATTCTTAAAATTGTTCCGTTTTAAGAAACCGGACAAGACTGTAGCCTGGAAACCTAATCAGATTTTGCATATGTTTAGTCTTATGTCAATATCTCCAAATCTACAATAGATAGTTTACAACGGAATACAGCACTGTGTTCCTTAAAAAATACTATATAATAATGTATTCTATACAGGCATTCCTAAAATTGTACCGTTTTTGTAAAAAAGGCAAGAAAATAGCCTGAAAATTTAATCAGATTTTGCATATATTCAGTCTTTTACCAATATTTTAAAATCTATGATAGATAATAAAAAACGGTCTGCAGCACTGTATTCCTTATAAATTTCTCTTTAACAATGTTTTCTTTACAGATATTCTTTAATTGGTTTTGTTGTAAGAAAAAAGGCAATATTATAGCTTAAAAATTTAATAAGATGTTACATTTATTAAATACTTTTTCCATATCTAAAAATATACGATAAATATTAAAAACGATCAACAGAACTGTATTTCTTATAAAATATCTATATTAATGTATTTCATACACATATTCTTAAAATTGTTCTGTTTAAAATAAACGGCAAGACTAGAGCCTAAAAATTTAATCAGATGTTACATATAATATATATTTAGCAATATCTTGAAATCTACGATAAATATTTAAAAACGGTCTACAGCAGTATATTCCTCATAAAATTCTCTATAATAATGCGTTCTATACAGACATTTCTAAATTTGTTCCGTTTTAAGAATAAAGGTAAGATTAAAGCCTGAAAGTTTGATCAGATTTTGTATATGTTCAGTTTTTTGCAAATATCTCGAAATCAACGATAGATATTAAAGCGGTCTACAGCACTGTATTGCTTATAAAATTCTCTATAATAATGTGTTCTATACATACATTCTTAAAATTGTTCCGTTTTACGAACAAAGGCCAGACTATAGCCTGAAAATTTGCTCAGATTTTGTAAATGCTCAGTCTTTTGGCCATATCTCTAAATCTACAATAGATATTAGAAAACAGTTTACAGCACTGTATTAATAATAAATTTATATTTAATAATGTATTTTATACAGACAGTCTTAAAATTGTTCCGTTTTTAAAAAAATGGCAAAACTAAAGCCTGAAAATTTGATCAGATTTTGCATATGTTCAGTCTTTTGCCAATATTTGGAAATCTGCGATAGATACTTTAACTGGTTTTTAGTTACGTGAAGGTTTTGGTAGTAAATAATAATTTATATCTGTATCTTTTCTTCACAACTTTATTTTTCAAGTATTATATGTATATTTTAATCACTAGGTGATCATCATCAGTATTACATAAATATATTCATAAAACTAAAGTATTTGTACTATTACAAATATAAGGTGGTTGGGGTGGGGTGTTTATACAATTTACTGATTTAAATTAAGAGGTTTTATAAATTTTAATAAAGGATTTTCTAAAGGAGACAAATCTCAAATTTAAATCTATGACCAGTTTAGTGACTATGGAGAGAGAGCGCAGATTTGAATATATTTTTACTTTTCACATGATAATTATGTTCATTAAACCTAGTTTTAATTTTTCTTTTTGTTTGTTCTACATAATAACTATTTGGAAAATCTGAACATTTAATATAATTATAATAATAAATGTTTAGATTGTCCGAACAGTTATTATGTAGGATAAACAAAAAGAAAAATTAAAACTAGGTTTAATGAATATAATTATCATGTGAAAAGTAAAAAATTTTCAAATTATCGCTCTCTCGCCATAAACACTAAACTGGTTATAGATTTAAAATTGAAAATTGCAAATGTCTTTAAAATAGCCGAAAATTTAATTTTGATACACTAGAATCAATATCATGAAGAAATACACCAACTATTTGATAAACACAGATTTGTCTCCTTTAGAAAATCCTTTATTAAAATTTATAAAACCCTTTAATTTAAAACAGTAAATTATCTAAAAATCCCACCCCTACCACCTATTTTTTGTAATAGTATAAATACCTTTGTTTTAAGAATATATTTATGTATTTCTGCTGATGATCACCGAGTGCTTGAAATGTACATATAATATTTGAAAAATAAAGTTGTGAAGAAAAGATACAGATAAATATTTTTATTTACTACGATAGATATTAATCTACAGCGCTTTATTCCTCACAAAAGTTTTTTATAATAATGTATTCTATACAGCCATTCTTAAAATTGTCCCGTTTTTAGAAAAAAGTGTCTACAAAACTGTATTATTGATAAAATTCTCTATAAAAATGTATTCTATACAGACATTTTTAAAATGTTCCGTTTTAAGAAAAAGAAAAGACTATAGCGTGAATGTTTGATCAGATTTTGCGTATGTTCAGTCTTTCTCTGATATCTCGAAATCTTTGAATGATATTAAAATACGGTCTACAGCACTCTCTTCTACATACAATTATTTATAATATTGTTTTAAATACAGACACTACTATAGAAGTTCCGTTTAAAAAATAAGGCAAGACTATGGAGAGCAAGTTTGAAAAGATTTTGCATATGTTCAGTCTTTAGCCAATATCTCGAAATCTACAATAAATTATAAATATCGGTCTACAGCCCCGTATTCCTCTATAATAATGTAATCTAGGCAGATATTTCTAAATTTGTTTCGTTTTAGGAAAAAAAGCAAGACTATAGCCTAAAAGATTGATCAGATTTTGGATATGTGCAGTCTTTTGCCAATGTCTTAAAATCTACGATAGATATTAAAAACGATTAACAGCATTGTATTCCTCATAAAATTCTCTTAAATAATGTATTTTATACAGACTTTCTTAAAATGTTCAGTTTTTAGAAAAAAAGCAAGACTATAGCCTGAAAGTTTGATCAGATATTGCATATGTTTATCCTTTTGCCAAAATCTTGATATCTGCGATAGATATTGAAAAACGATCTACAGCACTGTATTTTTTAATAATTGCTCTATAAAAATATATTCTATACAGACATTCTTAAAATTGTTCCGTTTTGAGGAAAAAGGCAAGACTATAGCGTGAATGTTTGAGCAGATTTTGCATATGTTTAGTCTTTTGCCAACATCTCGAAATCCACGATAGATATTAAAAACAGTCTACAGCACTGTATTCCTCATAAAATGCTCCATTATAATATATTTTATACAGACATTTTTAAAAGTGTTCCGTTTTAAGAAAAAAGACAAGACTATAGCCTGAAAATTTGATCAGATTTTGCATATGTTCGGCGTTTTGCAAATATTTCGAAATCTACGAGAGATATTATAAAACGGTTTACAGCACTGTATTCTTCATAAATTTTACTTTAATCATGTAATTTATACAGAAATTTTTAAAATTACTCCGTCTTAAGAAAAAATGCAAGACTATAGCCTGAAAGTTTGATCCGATTCAGCATATGGTCAGTCTTTCTCCAATAATTTTAAATCTACAATATATATTTGAAAACGGTCTACAGCACTGTATTCCCCTTTAAAATTTTCTATAAAAATGTATTCTGTCCATACATTCTTAAAATTGATCCGTGTTAAGACAAAAAGCAAAACTATAGACTAAAAGTTCGATCAGATTTTAAATATGTTCAGTTCTTTGCCAAAATCTCGAAATCTACAATAGCTTATAAAAAACGGTCACAAGCCCTGTTTTTCTCATAAAATTCTCCATAATACAAAATTCGATATAGACATTCTAAAAAAATTTTCCGTTTTAAGAAGAAAAGCAAGTTTATGGCCTAAAAATTTGATAAAATTTTGCATATTTTTTGTCTTTTGCCAATATCCCGAAATCTACAAGAGACATCAAAAAACCGTAACAGCACTTTATTTCTCATAACATTTTCTATAATAATGTATTCTATACAGACATTCTTTAAATTGTTCCGTTTTAAGAAAATAAGCAAGACAATAGCCTGAAAGTTTAATCAGATTTAGCATATGTTAAGGCATTTTCCTATATATCAAAATCTACGATAGATATTAAAAAACAGTGAACAGGATTGCATTCCTCATTAGGTCTTCTACAATAATGTATTCTATACAGACATACTTAAAAATGTTTCGTTTGAAGGCAAAAAAGCAAGATTATAGCCTAAATATTTGATCAGGTTTTGCATATGTACAATTTTTTGCCAATATTACAAATCTACGATAGATATTAAAAGACGGTCTACAGTACTGTTTTCTTTATAAAACTTTCTATAATAATGTATTCTATACAGATATTCTTAAAATAGTTCTGTTTTAAAAAAAAGGCAAAACTATAGCCTAAAAGTTTGATCAGATTTTGTGTGTGTTCAGTCTTTTGATAATATCTCGAAATCTACGATAGATATTACTAAACGGTCTACAGCACTTTATTCTTCATAAAATTTTCTATAATAATGTATTCTATAGAGACAATTTTAAAATTGTTCGGTCTTAAGAAAGGAGGCAAGAAAATAGCCTTGCAGATTAATCAGATTTTGCATATGTTGAATCATATCCCAATATCCCAAAATCTACGATAGAAATTAAAAAACAATCTACCGCACTGTATTCCTTATAAGATTCTCTATAATAATGTTTCCTATACAACATTCTTAAAATTGTTCCGTTTTAAGAAAAAAGGCAAGTTTATAGCCTGAAAGTTTGAACAAATTTTGCATATGTTCAGTCTTCTGTCAATATTTTGAAATCTACGACTGATTATAGAACACGGTTTTTTTAGTTTGTTTAGCCTTTTGCCAAAATCTCAAAATCAACGATAGATTTTAAAGAACGTTTTTACAGCACTGTTTTGCTCATGAAATTCTCTATAATAATGTACTCAATACAGACATTCTTAAAACTGTTCAGTTTAAAGAAAAAAGGCAAGACAATAGCCTGAAAGTTTGATCATATCTTACATATGTTCATTTTTTCTCTAAAATCTCTAAATCTACGACAGATATTAAGAACGGTCTACAGCACTGTATTCCTCATTAAATTGTCCATAATAATGTATTCAATACAGAAATTATTAAAAATGTTCAGATTTAAGAGAAAAGGCAAGACTATTGCCTGAAAGTTTGATCAGATTTTGCATATGTTCAGTCTTTTTTCAATATCTCAAAACTAACGATAGATATTAACAAAGGTATACAGAATTGTATTCCTCGTAACATTATCTATAACAATTAATTCTATACAGATATTATTAAAATTGTTCCGTTTTTAGAAAAAAGGCAAGGCTATAGCCTGAAGGTTTGATCAGATTTTGCATATGTTCCGTCATTTGGAAATATCTTGAAATCTACAATAGATATTAAAAAAGGGTCTACAACACTATATTTCTCATAAAATTCTCTATAAAAATGTATTCTATACAGACATTTTTAAAACTGTTCCGTCTTAAGGAACAAGGCAAGACTAAAGCCTGAAAGTTTGATGAGAATTTGCATATGTTTAGTCTTTTGCGAATATCTGTAAATCTACGATATCTATTTAAAAACGGTCTACAGCGCTGAGTTTTTTATAAATATCTATACAATAATGTATTGTATACAGACATTTTAATATTTGTTACGGTTTGAGAAAAAGGCAAGACTACAGACTAAAAGTTTTATCAGATTTTGCTTATGTTCAGTCTATTGCCAATATATCAAAATCAACGATAAATAATAAAAACTGTCTACAGCACTGTATTTCTCATAAAATTCTGAATAATATTTTATTCTTTACAGACATTCTTAACATTGTTCCGTTTGAAGAAAAAAGGCAAGACTGTAGCCTGTAAGTTTGATCAGATTTGCATACGTTCAGTCTTATTCTAATCTCTCTAAATCTACGATAGATATAAAAACGGTCTACAGCGCCGTATTTCTCATAAAATTCTCCATAATTATATATTCTATACAGACATTCTTTTAATTGTTCCGGTTTAAGAAAATAGGCAAGACAAAAGCCTGAAAAATTGATCAGATTTCGCATATGTACACTCTTTTGCCAATATCTCAAAATCTACGATAGATATTATTAAATGGTATACAGCAATGTATTTCTCATAAATATCTCCATTTTAATGTATTCTACTTGTTCCGTTTTAGAAAAAGGTAAGAATATAGTCTAAAAGTTTGATCAGTATTGGCATGTGTTCAGTCTTTTGCCAATATCTCAAAACCTACGATAGATATTAAAAATCAGTTTATAGCACTGTATTGCTTATAAAATTTTCTATAATAATGTACTCTATACAGACATTTTTAATATTGTTTCGTTTTAAGAAAAAAGGCAAAAATATATCCTGAAAGATTGATCAGATTTTGCATATGTTCAGTCTTTGGCTAAAATCTCGAAATCTACGACTGATTATCAAAAAGGTATACCTGTAACTGTATACCTCATAAAATCTTCTATAAGAATGTATTCCATACAGACATTCTTATAATTGTTCCGTTGAAAGAAAAAAGGCAAGAGTATAGCCTGGAAATTTGATCAGATTTTGCACATGTTCAGTCTTTTTCCAATATCTTGAAATCTATAAAAGATATTAAAAACCGCTCTATAGCACTGTATTCCTCAGAAAATTTTCTATAATAACGAATTCTGTAGAGACATTTTTAGAACTGTTTCGTTTTAAGAAAGAAAGCAAGACTATAGCCTAAATGTTTGATCAAATTTTGCATATGTTCAGTCTTCTGTCAATATTTTGAAATCTACGACTGATTATAGAACACGGTTTTCAGCACTGTATTCGTGATAAATTTTCTATAATAATGTATTCTATACAGACATTTCTTATAAATTCCGTTTTAAGAAAAAAGGTAAGACTATATCCTAAATGTTTGATCAGATTTTGCATATGTGCAGTCATTTGCAAATATCTCGAAATCTACGATAGGTATTAAAAAACGGTCTACAGCACTGTGTTCCTCATAAAATTCTCCATAGTAATGTTTTCAACACAGACATTCTTAAAATTGTTCCGTTATAAAAAAGGGCAAGACTATAGACTAAAAGTTTGATCAGATTTTGCATATGTTCAGTCTCTTGCCAATACCTCGAAATCTACGTTAGATATTTAAAAACGGATTACAGCACTGTAATCTTCATAAAATTCTCTATAAAAATGTAAGCTAAACAGACATTCAGTCTTTTTACAATATCTCGAAAACTACAAGTGATAATAAAAACGGTCTAAAGCATTGTATTTTTTATAAATTTTACTTTAATAATGTATTTTATACCAACATTCTTAAAAATGTTCAATTTTAAGAATAAAAGCAAGACTTTAGACTGGAAGTTTGATCAGATTATGCATATGTTCAGTCTCTTGAAAATATATCAAAATTTACGATAGATATTAAAAAACGGTCTACAGCACAGTATTTCTCATAAAATTCTCTATAGTAATGTATTCTCTACAGCCAATCTTATAACTGTTACAGTTTCAGAAAAAAGGAAAAACTATAGAATAAGAAATTTAATAAATTCTGCATATGTTCAGTCTTTTGCAAATATCTCGAAATCTACGATAGTTATTTAAAAACGGTCTACAGCTCTGTTTGCATCATAAAATTTTCTATATTAATGTATTCTATATAGACATTCGTAAAATTGAATGTCTAAATATAATACATTATTATAGAGAATTTTATTAGGGATACAGTGCTGTAGACCGTTTTTTTAAATCTCGTGTAGATTTCAAAATATTGGCAAAAGACTGAACATATGCAAATTCTGATCAAGTTTTCAGGCAATATTCCTGCCTTTTTTCATAAAACGAAGCAATTTTAAGAATGTCAGTAAAGAATTCATTGTTATACAGAATTTAATGACCAATACAGTGCTTAAGACTGTTTCTTTACATCTATCGTATATTTCGAGATATTGGCATTAGATTTAACATAAGCAAAATCTGATCAAGCATTCAGGCTATAGTCTTGCCTTTTATCTTACAACGGAACAATTTTAAAAATGTCTGTATAGAATACATTATTAAAGATAATTTTATAAGGAATACAGTACTGTCTACAGTTTTTTATATCTATCGTTGATTCGGAGATATTAAAAAAAGACTAAACATATGCAAAATCTGATCAAACTTTTAAGTTATAGTCTTGCCTTTTCTCTTTAAACGGAACAAATTTAAGATTGTCTGTATAGAATACAGTATTATGGAAAATATTATAATAAATACAGTGGTGCAGACCGTTTTTCAATATTTTTTGTAGATTTCGAGATATTGGCAGAAGAATGAACATATGCAAAATCTGATCAAACGTTCAGACTATAACTTTGCGTTTTTTCTTATAACAGAAAAACTTTAAGAACATCTGTATAAAATACATTATTATAGAGAATTTTATGATGAATACAGTGCTGTAGACTGTTTTTTTAAATCTATTGTAGATTCCAAGATTTTGAAAAAAGTTTGAACATATGCAAAATTTGACCAAACTTTCAGGCTATAGTCTAACCTTTTTCCTTAAAACGGAACATTTTTTAAAATGACTGTATAGAATACATTATTATAGAAAATTTAATAAGAAATACAGTGCTGTAGACCGTTTTTTAATTTCTATCGTAGTTTTTGAGATACTGGCATAAGACTGAACATATGCAAAATCTGATCAAACTTTCAGGCTATAGTCTTGCCTGTTTTCTTTAAACAAAACAAATTTAAGAATGCCTGTATAGAATACATTATAATGGAGAATTTTATGAGGAACACAGTGCTGTAGACCGTTTTTAAATATCTTTCGTAGTTATCGAGATATTGACAGAAGGCTGAACATATGCAAAATCTGATTAAACTTTCAGGCTATAGTCTTGAGTTTTTTGTTAAAACGTATCAATTTTAAGTATGTCTGTATAAACTACAAAATTTTAGAGATGTTTATAAGAAATACAGTGCTGTTGACCGTTTTTTAATATCTGCCGTTGATTTCGAAATATTGACAAAAGACTGAACATATAAAAATCTGATTGAACATTCAGGCTATAGTCTTGCCTTTTTGCTTTAAACGGAACAAATTTAAAAATGTCTGTATAAAATACATTATTATGGAGATCTAGTAAGGAATACAGTGCTGTTTTTATACAGACATTCCTAAAATTGTCCGGTTTTAAAAAAAAAGCAAGACTATAGCCTGAAAGTTTGATCAAATTTTGCATATGTTCACTATTTTGCCAATATCTCGGAATCTACAATATATATCAAAAAACGTTCTACAGCAATGAAATCCTCATAAAAAAATTACACTTTTGCCAAAACTATGAATGTTGCGATATTTTTTAATTAACGAAATATATTACCATTTTTCTAGCAAAATCCAAATTTTTTTATTGAATTTGTTGTAAAAACTAATAGTGTTGAAGACTTATGACTATATTGAAAGAATTATAGTTAGAAAATTAGGATAAGTTGGCATTTTTTACAAATTATTTTTACTTACCCAAAAACTTGTGATTTTGTTTATTAAAGTTCATATTCTTCAAAAAATCTAGTAATAAAATATTGTTAAAACTTTTTCCGCATACTTGATATGTAATAGTTCATTTACTTGTCAAATTTTAGGGCAGTAATGATATGTCAAATTGACAGCCGGGATGTTATAACAGCTGTGGGTTTTAACGGTGCAAGCATACGACCTGACATCTATCGATACAATATTAAATTTATATAATTTAAAGTTAGCTATAAAATAAGTCAAA
>NEEE01004452.1:28709-51703 GCA_002278615.1 Pogonus chalceus | reverse complement strand
AAAGTAAAATGAGGAATATTTGTTGTAAAGAAAAGCACGTAACCAATAGAAAGAATAAAATATGTAGTATAGTGAATTTATCAGAATCAGAATAAGAATAAGTTGCAGTATTTTATTGATCGTAGACTGACTGACTGATATTCAGTTCCCGCAACGCAAATCAAATTTTAATATTATTGGCGCACCGCACCGTGTATCTTCTTCTATCTTCACATAACTTCACACAACTTCACACAATTGTATACGTAACTATTTTACACCACCACCATCACCAACACCATCACTAGCATTTGGTGGCGACTTACCACGAATATATAAACATTAAGTTATGATAAATATACAAGCACTGTGAGGGAATGGTTTGGTTACCGGTAGAAAATGAATTTACTGAATGGGAATGCGAATGGGAATGGGAATGGGGGGTGGCATTATGGTGAAAGGCAAATATTTGGCCAAGGCACCGTGGTACCGTAGTAAGGGTCGCATATACGTAACGTTTCTATATTTTGTATCTTAACATAAGACAATACAAGCGATGCGGCTACAAAATATATGTATCTCATTTTTCGTTTCGATGATTTACTTCATGGATCTAATAATAACTTCAGGGACTCCTCAATCTTAAAACTCAAGTAAACGGAACTGTACTTCTTATTGAAAATTATTTTATATATATAAAATTTAACATTTAAATCTTTATTATAGCAGAATATTATAATGCATTATTTCTTTCGCATTATTCAAATCAATTGGGGTTACGGGGTGTGAAGGATTAAATTGATGAAGGGGTTCAATGCAAATTAATTAATACTTTTATGAGTTATCTTACGATGACTGCATCTATCAGTCAAATTTTGTACGTGTAGAATTAAGTGCAAGGAAAAATATTTTAAATTTTTGTTTTTATTGTTCTAATATACATTTTTTTAATAAACTCTTAAAGATTGTTTGGCGAAGACTGCATCTAGCAGTCAAACTACGGTGCATATAGAAAGGAGTGCAAGGAAAAAATAATTTTTGTAACGATGACTGCATCTGGCAGCTATATTATGGTTTATATAGAAAGAAATCCAATTTTTTGGATATATAAATTGTATCATGTAGTTTTATGAAGTGTCTGATGAAGACTGCATTTAGCAGCCAAATTGTTGTACATGCAAAAATAAGTATAGGAAAAATATTTTAAATTTATTTTGTTAATTAACTATTTTATTTGCCTGATACACAAGGCACTTAATAGGTTTATGAAATATTCTCCCAAGACTGCATCTAGCAGCCAAACAGTTACATTTATTAAAAAACTGCAAAACAAATATTTTCGTTGTATTATTTTAGATACATATTTTTTTAGATGCAATTACTGCATCTAGCAGCCAATTGAATATACGAATTTTTTTTTTCATAACGTTATTTTCCTAATATATATTTATTAATACAATTTTATGAACTACCTAACGAAGACTGCATCTAGCAGCCAAACCGTTGCACTTCTAAAAAACACAAAAAAAAATTTTTTTTGGTTATATTAATTTATTTTGCAAATATTTGTATTAATTAAATAATTTTATGTGTGGAAACTGCATCTAGCAGCCAATACTTTATACTTTTTTAATATTTAGTTCAGTAAGTTTATGAACAGTCTAGTAAAGACTGCATTTAGCAGCCAAACTGTCATAAATACAAAAAAATCTAATTTATCATGCATCTTACAAATTGTTTTAATATACGTTATATTGTATAATAATGGTGTGTCATTTTAAGACTGCATCTCTCAGCCAATTCTTTATATTTTTTCAATATTTTGTTCAGTAATTTTATGAACAGTCNCTTTATATTTTTTCAATATTTTGTTCAGTAATTTTATGAACAGTCTAGTGAAGACTGCATCTAGCAGCCAAACTGTCATAAATACAAAAAAATTCTAAATTATGATGCATCCTACAAAACGTTTTGATATACATTTAATTATATAGTAATGGTGTGTCATTTGAAGACTGCATTTAGCAGCTAATTCTTTATACTTTTTTAATATTTAGTTCATTAATTTTATGCACTGTCTAGGAAAGACTGCATCTAGCAGCCAAACTGTTATAAATACAAAAAAAAATCTAATTTATCATGCATCTTACAAAAATGTTTTGATATACATTTTATTATATAGTAATGGTGTGTTATTTGAAGACTGCATCTAGCAGCGTATGAAACTGTTAGGTAAATACATTCATTCTTTAACTTACTTTATAGTATTGTAATATTAAAATGTAAAATAATTTATATGAATTGTGTTGAATATTTATTTAAATGGTAAACATTAAATAGTTAAGAATGTTTTGAAGTGTTAGGGAATAAATAAATAAAGCCGAACGCGAACGGTAACGGGAACGGGAACGTGAACGCTAAGGTAGTTTATATAAATGTTTAAACAATGCATGAAGCAATGCGAAAACACAGTGTTTATTTGACTGAAATAAGGGTAAACAGGCAAAGTAGTAAGTGCGTGTTGTTTTTGCATGCGAAATGTTTTACTCTAGTTGGTATATGTGAAATGAGAACCCTTTTCTCATCGTATTTATAATAGGTGGTGTTAGTACAACATATGCCACCACCACCCCCTTCACACCCCCAATCCCTCCGTCATTGTTATTATTCAACATTTTATTCCCATTTTTGGTCATTTTTAGTCATCGTCGTTGGTCACTATCATTATTATTTCCGTTAAATATTTCTCAATTTTTGTTCGTTTTGGTTGTTAAAACCGCCTTGTAATCATCTCTGTTACCCTCTACAACCTTCCTACAGTCCCTCCCCGATCCCGCCGCTGTATTACCAGCTACTACCCGCTTTACGAATACTAAATAAACATAAGTTTTAATTGAAGAATCTGCCTCGGTGTCTGGAAGTATAATATTCTGTAAACTTGTTACATTCAATACCGAATCTAAACATATTCAATTTTTTTTTTGTTTTGTTTTGTTTTTGTTTTATTTTTAAATATAAATATTTTGTTAATTATAAAATAACAGTTTATAATGATGTTGTTTTATTTCGGAAATAAATTTCAATTACTTTTTTGGGGTATATATGTATATCGAAATGTTTCTTTTGGTATAAATTAAATTTATTTAATAATATTTAATAAAAATTTCGTGCAAATCTTTAATAATTATTTCATTATAATTACAGAAATATTTAAAAATAATTTTTAGAAGCCCTTTTCCGTTTGTTATTAGTTAAATTTTTTCTTACACTAATTTAAATATATTTGAAACATTGTTTTCATTTTGCAAAACTTTTCATAGAAAATAAATACATTTTTAAGATAGTTAAGAAAAAATAAAATAAGATTATTAATTTTGGCTTAAGTCTTTTAGGAAGTCTAACTTTAAACTTATACATACTGTAAGCAACGTTTTAAAATTGTGTATTTACAAAACTTATCATAGGAATAAATTTATCTTTAAGACAGTCGAGAAAATGATAAATATATCTTAAAAACAATGAATTTTCTTATAAGATTTTAGAATTTGTGAAAAGCCATATAGAAAGTCCAACTTTGAGCCTTTACCTACTTTATGCTTAGTTTTAAAATCATGTTTTTGCAAAACTTATCATAATAAATAAATATATTTTTAATGCAGTAAAGAAAATCTTAAAAACTGTCAGTTTTGACTAGAAAGCCCAAAATTAAACGTTCTAAAATTTCTAAGATTGTCGAAAAATTATTAGATAAATCTTAGTTTTTATCTCCTTAATAAACAGTTTGTTGAACAAAAGTGTTATTTCCATTTATTTTGAAAGCACAATAGTGAAATTGTAAGCATATTTTGTTGATATTACAATATACTCTAGTAATTGTGAATGGAGTGTAAGAAGAAATGATTTATAGAAATGGAAAATAAAGGATGAATTGGTAATAATAATAGTTTTATTCGTAATATATTCTTCCACGTGAAGTAATAAGCGATAAGACAAATGACAAACGAAGGTTTTGAGTCCGTTTGTTGGTTTGTTACGCGTGAGAAAGCATTGGCCCCATCCGCGAGGGACTGTAAAAGTGTTTAGGATGGATTGCAGAAAGAGCAGAAAGAGCACGACTATAGCGGGTATAGCGGGAATAGCAGGAATAACAGGAGAATTGGAAGGGATGGCTGGTTGGTAGGTGGACTGAAATTCCTGGTGTCAAATCACACTGGACGAAACTTGGCATAATTAAGTTTAAAGGAGACACATTTGCAATATTTGGGCAGCAATTCAACGACTGAATCGAGAATCGAGAATCAGAGGTAGAAAAGAGATGAGGATGCGCTTCGCTTATATGAAGGATAGTTGAGAGGGAGGCGTGGGAGGTGTGGGAGGTGTATGGAAGGGGGCAGCTTTTCATATCGAGTCTGCCACACTTTTAGTAAACAATACCCTATTTAATTGCTTTTACAGTCGTTGCACTCTTTTGCCAAAACATACCCTGGCTTTCCATAGCAGTATATCGTTCTCGCTTGCTCCCCATCCGTTCTCTTCACCTAGCAATCAAGCAAGCTACTGTAAATACGACGGCGTCGAGTGCACTGTGGCGTCGGTGGCAGCGTCGGTGGCGTCCGTCGGATTTTTTAAAACGAACCGTACGTACACGCGGTATACCACCCTCCCTACCCACACCATAAAACTGACGTCAACTTCGAATATTTCTCCTTCCTCCTGCCTCCTTCCATTCTCATCACTCCTCCCAGCAACCGTGATCTTTACGCTTCAATGATAACAGACAAACTTCTATATTCTAAAACAGATACTATTTTATTTCCTCCTACCTAACGTTTTATACCTATTTTACATACAATACAATACATTACAATACGTATACATATTTTGTGATGCATTCATCAATGAGTTTTCATTTCTCTTCCGCCAATCATCATTTCACTCTGAAACTGTCTAATTAGATATCACTTGAATTGGAAAATAAAATTGTTCTTTCGTTTAAAAAATAACTTCCGCGATTCTTTATTTTCTTTTTTTTTTTTTCTTTCCACCCTCTTTTTATTATTCAGTTTCGACGAAAGGACAGTCATAAATAAATATCGGACCAGTGGACTAATACTTTTATTTTCTTTTTTCTTTCTTCCTCTCTCTTTCTTTTTATCTTTCTTTTATACTTTACATATTTTGTTTTGTTTTGTTTTTTAATACTATTATATTTCATTCAAGTCGAACCATAACCATAAATTTAGTTTTAATTACAATATTTCTGGGGACAAAAAATATTATTATTCTTTTCTATTAATATTGATTTTATGGAATATTGTTTATATGTATATATGTATTTTTTGGTAAAGACTGCCCTCAGCAGCCTAACAAAATTATTTTAATTTTTATTGCACATGTTGGTAATTAATAGGGAATTGTACGAGTGATAAAGACTGCATGTAGCAGCCTTAATGACATACCTAATTTTTATTTACAAAATGTTGTATGCATGATGCTTTTTCAACGAAAGCACTGCATCTTGCAGCCTTAACTTGGCACTGGTAAACTTTAAGATAGTAACTGAAAATTACAAAATCATGAAGAAAAATATATATGGTCTAATTATTAGACGAAGGCTGCATCTAGCAGCCTCAAAACAAAATAATTTTTATTTTATAAAATAGTTACTTTTAAGTGGTAAGCAATATAGAATTACAAAATAATAATAAAATCATGATTGAAGAAAAAATATTTCATACTTTAATAAAAATTATATTTATATAGATATTTCATTAGGTTAAGGCTGCATCTGGCAGCCTTAATAACAAAACAATATTTATTTTATATAATAGTAACTGGATGAAAGACATTAATTAAAACAAATATATTTATATAGACTAATTATTTGACGAAAACTGAATCTAGCAGCCGAAACAACAAAGTAATCATTTGATTAAAATAGAGAAATAAAATACTTAAAATGATTGTCCTGTTGGATGTGGAAATGAAATGAGTACAAAACAATAAATATAGTATAGTAAAAAATAAGTGATGCAGTGCATCGAATTGGAATTTAAATTATTTTCCATTAAAGCATTGCGGGTTAGGAGATTTGGTTTCTTTGCTTGCGCGGCATTTCAACATTTCGGCATTTACTCTACTCTACTATACTCTACTACTACTGAACACTGAACAACTGAACAACTGAAGCGCTGAACACTGAACGCTGAAAGCTGAAAGCTGAACACTGAACGCTTTTTGCCGTCCTTAACAATTTAGACCAAGGCGAATAAGTGGCACCCGTTGAGCCATTAGCCGGGCACGTTGTCCATTTGGCTTGGACCGTGCCGAATCAGCAAGTCTGTCGTCGTATCTACTGACCACAATGTCCACCCGGTCCACCCGAGTCACCCGCATCACCCGCTTACCCTTCAATATACCCTTCCTGCTTGCCTTTGGCTGTTGTAGCTCCTGCTTTAACAACGACGACATACCACGACTCTGCTAGCCGCAACTATCTGCCACGCCTGCCAATCTTACTGCCACATTCAACTCACCCTCTCAACTACCCTCTATCCTCAATCCTCTTCTTTTTCCTATTGATGGTCAACTATGTGGTTTGTTACGTTCGCACGATACACTAAATCCCCTCATCTCCTTATCACTCTTCTATTTTTATTTATTTCTTTCTTACGACACGACATTCATTCAAATTAACTCTCTTTATTAAAGAACACTATTTTTCACTATTTCTCATCACATTTGTACTCTACCGATATCCGATATCGTCGTATACTTATAACAAGTAGGGTATTATGAATCGTAAAAAACTGGGGCTTTATTTAAGAACTAATTAGTAGGAATGAAAACTTAAATTGAGCTTCAATAATAATAGAATCGTCCCTATAAACGATATATGTTGTTATTACCGATATCATCGTATTAGTTTAAATCTCATTAATAGGATAAGAGTAAATATAAATAAAAAAAATAATGTGTCAATTACTGATTTGGAGAAATTTCCCGTTTTTTGTTATAAAAGGATAAATTTTTTGTTGGATGCATTTTAATTCGTTTCAGTATGAATAAATGTAAGAAATGTTAAATAGATTTGTTGATGGTTGCATTCGATTATAAGAAAATGAAATGAAATGAAATAAAAGGAAAGAAAGGCGGAAGAAAGGTGAAGGTGGAGGTGGAGGAGGAAGAAAAAAATCGTGAATGCGTTACTTATGTTTCAATCTAAAAGTAGAGTCAGTGTTGAAAATGAACCCCTGGTCATATAAAATGACGCGGCATCGAAGCAGTATTTCAATTGAGGGTGTAAAAGGGCGTTGATAGGGGTGTGAGAAGGTGGATAAAACCGGGTGCCTCTTCGATGCAAATGCTGAAGATTCTGCGCAATATTCACGACTCAGTGAACCAACAAATAATCGACACCAGTGTCAACCAAGAAATAAAAGCAATTTCGAAGATAGGAATCTTTTCATTTTTCTTGCGACCGAACCCGGTACCCTGTACCCTGTACCCGGTACCCGGTACCCGTACCAGTACCCGTACGGACATGCGTTTTACTGTGTTTCAATGTTTCTTCTGTTTCTCGTCTGTTTTGCGATCAAACAGATTATACCGAGCATTCCCATCTTTGATATGTTACCCACTCTTCGCTCTGGACAGGTACTTTTCTTTTCACAGATTTTTTCGCACTGATTTCCAACTAATATATTACTTTTTCGATCTCGCCGCGTTCACATCAAATCAAATACAATCTTCAAAAATATCTACATTTCACATTTTTTAATATAAACAACATTTATCTATTCTCTAAACTCGATAAACCAATATTTTTCCTCTCAGTACCTATTCAATATAATCATAATTTACGTGAAATATCTAAATAGACTCGAAATATAAAGAAAAAATAATATTAATTGTTACCGCGTTATATTATGAAAATTTATTGATTTCCCTTCGCGTTATATAAAAACCGCGTTATACTAATACCATATGCTGCGAATATTTACTGAATATTAAAAAACAACGCTGCCACCAATTTTACTTCGTATTATAAAGAAACCGCGTTATAAGAATATCTGTGCAACATGGATTTAATTTACGCGATAATAAAGAAAATATTTTCGTTTCGCGTTAAGAAAGTACCGCGTTATTGAAAGTTTGACTGTATCTGCCCTTAATGTTGGTATTAAAAAATTGCAATATTTCTACTGTTGTGAATAGATTTATCAGGAATTTAAAATAAACTTGAAAGAATTAAGTTAAATCTGAAACTATTTTTTAATTTCAATATGTGTAAATGATTGAGAATGTAGGGTAGAGGAAGGGAGAAAGAGAGAAAAAAGATAAGTTATGGATGGACATGAATGATACACAAAAAGAATAAGAAAATAAAGCAAATACAAAGAAGGCGTTATTGGTGTTGGGTGACCCTTCAGAGATGGAAAAATGCAGCGTCCACATTTCGAGCATATTATGAAGGCGGTTAATCTTGTCTGGAACGGTCCAGCGCGCAATATCTTCACCGTGCATATAAGCAAATATTAGGGAGTTTAGAGTTGGACATTACTGCTGGCTGCTGGCTGCTGGCTCCTGGCAACGTATGGTGTTTGGCGTTCTGTTAAGATTTATTATATATGCTTTTTTACAACGATGACAATAGCTTATGGATATTCAAGTATCCAGTATCCAGTATTCAGTATCAGGTGGTCCCTATAGCGAGCCTGTCGCCTCAACAGCATTCTCGCAATATTTCCAATAACCTATAGCAATATCGAAGCGAAGGACGACGAAGACCTAACATCGCTGATGTCATAAACTTGGTTTACTCATCCGATACGATTTTTCCGATTTTTCCCGATTTTTTACTGAGCCCTCTTTTTCTCACTTTTTCTCTTCTTTTTCTCTCTCTCTTTTTTTTTGCATGTGTATGCGTTTTTTTGTTTATGCAATCCAATTTTCTACCGCTAACGCCTTTCTGACAACCTTATATAACATATTTTTTTATCCAACAATACTTTATATTCCGAAATTTTTATCTTACGATATTCTCAGCTGCTGTATGCAATGTTTATTACACTAGATGTTTCGCTTTGAATTACTATGCGTATAGGTAACTTAAGAGTAATTCTTTAGCTAGATCATAAAACAAAGGTATTCTCCTTTCCCTATAATGAACTTAAATTTTTGGTTAATACAAAAAAATTTAAGCAATTTGCGTAAGAAATTCATTTTTAAACTTATATTTAAGATTATACTATCATATTATTATAATATTTTATTGGTTATTTGTACTCCTTAAGGAGGATAGGGAACTTGAGTGTAAATTAACAACAAAGTTGCTGTATAGTTAATTTTTTTCGTCCTAAGAAATATATATTATTATTAGTTCTATGTATTCCTTAAGGAACAAAGGGAGAATGAGTGTATTTCTTTAACTAAATAAATCACAAGATTGCAGTTGCGAGATTTTTTGAGAATTACAAACATAATAAATTCATTCTTGATAGTTTATTTTGTTGGATCAAATAAAAAAACTATTCTATTTAATCGATTTCTAATGTATAATAGATGGTCATTTTTTTCTTTTAAACTGACCATTGACATTTAGTTACGAGATTTAAATGTCATTATATTATTTTGCGTATCATTGTCTAGTCGTAGTTTTATATTTTTTTTGGGGGGTTTTAAATAGTTTTATTGATGAAGAGAAATGTAGTGAAATAAGTGGTGAAAAAATTGATGTGATTAGAAGCGTCGGGGTGGTGTGAAAACGTCAGGACGTCGAGCGTCGACGAGCGACGCCGAGCGTAATATCTGTTTATTTACTGTGATGTTTACGTGTTGCTATAGTACGTGCTTTCGAAGCGAGTGGCGAACGCCGACTGCCGACTACCGACTGTCGACGTCCGTTCTGTTTCACCCTCATCTCGTTTGTATCGCATCGCAACATCCCCCCATTCCGGCGGTACCCCCAGCATCCCCTTTAGCCTTGTATATAATATGGGGCGCAACTTTACACAACAGCAAAACAGCGGCCTAGTTTCGCGTACCGTCTGCTCTGAGCGTCTGCTTCAAACGACCCCCTTTTCGTCACCGCGACGCGTAATACCCCACAAAACTACGTGTTGTTGTGATGCCGTCATCCCTTACTCCCACATTCCCCCCTGATAAATACTATACTCCGTCTAAAGCTACCTGTAGACTTGTTTATTCCACAACAAAATTTTCACTCTTTTTCTATTCATTTATCAACTTAAAATATTCTTTTCTCACGACTTTATAGACCTAGATTTAAAGGTTTAAAGTGTTATTTTGTTCCCTAGAAAATTTGTATACATATATTTTTTTGATTAAACTATAACTTTATTCCCTAGATGGATGTATAACTATACGAATTTGCGTTACAAGAGTACCGTGTTAAAGAGGGTAAATTGAATATAATTATCGTGTTATAATTTACCGCGTAAAATAAGATACAAAGAGGACTCGAGACGCAAATAAATANAATATTTCAATATTTCTGTTGTTGTGAACATAACTATCAGAAATGTATAAGTATATAATATATATTAAAAAAATCTTGCTGGTCTAGATATTATTTATATCATAAGTAAAGCACTAGGTCTGCTAGATACAGTCTTCTTCAAAAATACACTTAATTTAGTAATATATACTTATAAACCCTTTTTTCAAAAACAATTAATTATAACACATCAAATTGAATATAAATATACATATATTTATGGAATAATTTTAAATGTATCTGCTGAATGCAGTGTTTTGAATTAGAAAGAAAAGAAAAAAATTGAAACTAACTAGTCTACAACATGCTGAATCAACCCTTTAACTTCTATATTACAGCGTGTAACAAATAAATAAAAACAAAAACTTCTATTTTAATTGTTTTACGATTTCCAAAACTCCAATCGTTTTATTATCTTAAATTTGTTTTTATTGATGAAAACTTCGAATAAATACAGTATATAAATTGGTTACAATATTATACGGATGTTGATAAAGGCTTGAAATGGTCATTTGCACCGATTTCATTAACTAATTTAGCAAATGACATAACTGGACGTATATAAATTTCTATATAGCGCGCGAGCGCGCGCTACTTGTGCTATGATTAAGTTTGTCACTAAACTTACAGCTATTAATATATTATAGTCAGGAATTTGAATTCATGTTGGAGCTATACTTCATTTCAAAGTTATGTTGCAGTTTTCATTAATAAATATACAAAGTTATACTTATATATTTGACTAAACTTTGAAATTGATATCAATTTTAATAACATTTTTAGTTATGTAGTTCACACTTTATTTTAGAAGTTTTAGTTTAAATTTTTTCATATTTTAATTACTAAAATCGTTAATTGAAATAATATATTTACTTCAGAAGAAGAAATTTGTGGGATATATTAAAAAGAAAAGTATAATTTAGAATATATTTTGCTGTTGCATGAAATAAAAAATAAGGATTAGGTAATAATATATTGATAGAAAACTGCGTTTAAATAAAATAAGAGTGTATAGTAATAATTGAAGTATATAAGGAGTGGGTGCGTGATTTGTTTAGCGTCGTTTAAGCGTCGGTGGCCGGTCAGCGTCGATTACCAGGGCGGTGCTTTGTACATTTATAGTGTCCACGATTACGTATAGCTCTCCAACTTGAGAAAGTAACAAATGATAGCTGTCGTTTGCACTCCGACTGACCCCCATAACCGATGGCAGGGGTGCCACCGTCTCCACCGTCTCCAGCGTCGCGATGCCGTGCCACTTAGCGCAGATGGCGTCGGTAAATCGACAGATTTTCCTGGACGCTCATAAATTAAATGCTGTTGTTGAAATTGTTATTTAGTTATTACACCATTTGGAGACCTACCCCTATTAACAGTTATTTATTATTTAAATTGACCATTTTTTTATACATTCACTCACTCACCCTTAGAAATATCAATAATTTTGAATTATTTTAAATGTACAAATATTATGCTTAAATATATCTATCGAAATAATGAGAGCAACGTACCGAAAAATACCGAAAAAGAAAAACTTTTGTATGACGGTATTTTGAGGGTTGACGTCTCTTGAGGGTGAGAGATTCTTCGGTTGAAGGGTGGTACATCAAGTTTACTCCAGATTAGCTGTGTTTCTTGGCACAGTCAAATAAAAACCGAAGAAAAAACATAAAATAACTGCCAAGGGAGATGAGAACAATGAAATTAGATGCCAGGTTCATCTGAATAATTTGACGAAATAAAACAGTCATTCTTTTAAATATACAGACGTCACTTGACTAAGGGATGAGGGTTGTAATAAATTTATTTATATAANATAATATATTGATAGAAAACTGCGTTTAAATAAAATAAGAGTGTATAGTAATAATTGAAGTATATAAGGAGTGGGTGCGTGATTTGTTTAGCGTCGTTTAAGCGTCGGTGGCCGGTCAGCGTCGATTACCAGGGCGGTGCTTTGTACATTTATAGTGTCCACGATTACGTATAGCTCTCCAACTTGAGAAAGTAACAAATGATAGCTGTCGTTTGCACTCCGACTGACCCCATAACCGATGGCAGGGGTGCCACCGTCTCCACCGTCTCCAGCGTCGCGATGCCGTGCCACTTAGCGCAGATGGCGTCGGTAAATCGACAGATTTTCCTGGACGCTCATAAATTAAATGCTGTTGTTGAAATTGTTATTTAGTTATTACACCATTTGGAGACCTACCCCTATTAACAGTTATTTATTATTTAAATTGACCATTTTTTTATACATTCACTCACTCACCCTTAGAAATATCAATAATTTTGAATTATTTTAAATGTACAAATATTATGCTTAAATATATCTATCGAAATAATGAGAGCAACGTACCGAAAAATACCGAAAAAGAAAAACTTTTGTATGACGGTATTTTGAGGGTTGACGTCTCTTGAGGGTGAGAGATTCTTCGGTTGAAGGGTGGTACATCAAGTTTACTCCAGATTAGCTGTGTTTCTTGGCACAGTCAAATAAAAACCGAAGAAAAAACATAAAATAACTGCCAAGGGAGATGAGAACAATGAAATTAGATGCCAGGTTCATCTGAATAATTTGACGAAATAAAACAGTCATTCTTTTAAATATACAGACGTCACTTGACTAAGGGATGAGGGTTGTAATAAATTTATTTATATAATAAAAACTTAAAACTATCATATTACTATTTGATGAATATTTTTTCTTGGGATTTAATTTTTGAAAGCAGTTAATTTAAAAACACTATTATATTTAAGTTTCCTGGATAGAACTTGTCCCGGAAACACTTATTCTTACTTCTAAGAACGTAAGATATCATCTCCAGAAAGCAGTGAGCTTTGAATAAACACCGGAGCACAGCACAACCCCCGGATTTCGTATTCCTCCGGCAATTTCTTTCCGGGCGAAAATGTTCATTATTGCACTTGCAGTCTCAACTGATTCCAAGGAATANAGAACTTGTCCCGGAAACACTTATTCTTACTTCTAAGAACGTAAGATATCATCTCCAGAAAGCAGTGAGCTTTGAATAAACACCGGAGCACAGCACAACCCCCGGATTTCGTATTCCTCCGGCAATTTCTTTCCGGGCGAAAATGTTCATTATTGCACTTGCAGTCTCAACTGATTCCGAGGAATACTCTTCTCTTTTATATTTAAATTGCCCGATAGTGGGACAAGGCGGGGGTGCCGGTGCCGGTGCCGGTGCCGCTGCCAGTGCTGTAGATCTTTCGTGTAAATATCTTATATACCAACCCCTAGCTTTTAAGAACACTTCTTATCAACACTTCTTGCATATTTTCAAATAGAATATTTTTACTTTTATATATTTGCTACATGTTCTTTTACCTCTTGCTCATATTAAATACTATATATCTCAAGGTTTCATCAATATTTTGTTTATTTTATAAATATTGCTGAGTCGCAATTTTGAATTTTAAGTCAAAATATTATTAATATTTTATCTTTTCCATAAATACTTGTCAAATTTTTAGACTGAAAAGGGCTTTAGATTTAAAAAAATATATATCAACTTATTATTTTATTTACTTTATATATAGACTTCTGTAGCTACTATAAGGCCTTTAAATCCAAATTTTAAACTAAACTCATTCATTAAAATAATAATTTAAACTAATTTTATGACTAAGAAGGCCTCAAATTATATTTAATACATTGACCTCAAATAAAATCATATTTATCTGTACTTGTTTAATAATTTGCTTGTTTTATAAATTCCTGAAGCTTCTGAGACCACTAAATTTAAGTTCTAAACTAAATACTTTCGATAAATTTTTATTAATATTCTATTTTTTTCATAAATACATGTCAAATTTTTCATTGCTTTTATCCTGAAAAGATAATTTTGACATTTGTTTGTATAAAAAACAAAATAAAGTTAAAATCAAGTTTATTTATAATTATTTAATTTATACTTTAGTATAATGACATTAAACTATTTATAAGAAGAGTTAAACCTATTGTATTTTATACTTAAAGTTCCTTACTATTTTTTTTAATTTAGAATTTTTAGAAATCTTTTGAACTAAATCTATTATAGATTGATATATTATATTAGTAAAAACATATATAGAGTTAAATTTATTTTTGAAAGACAATATCAGAAGAGTAATTGAAAAAACAAACGGTTTTAAGTTGTAAGTTAAGTTTTTATGTATCCTACTTTGAACTGACATTATTTTGAAGAATTTATTTGAGTTTTAATGATTCGAGTTGAGTTTTTTGATAAAGCCAGAGGGAAAAATAAGAAAGATTTGTAATATTGGGGTGTAAATATGTGTGTAAAAGGGGTTTCAGTGGTTAATTCCTATAAAATTTGGCGTAAAAAAATAAAAATGGTCACGGCTGTGTTACTCATACCTAGAAAAGCATTGGTATTCAAAATGAATCGTCGTAGCAATGTAAAAAGTTGGCGAAAAAGAAAAAAAAAAGTAAGAAAAATAACGTCTTGGCTGCTCGGATGCCATCGACGACTACTACGGGCTACGGGCTACGGGGTACTTGGAACAACCAACCCCCCCTTATAACATATTTCATATGCGGAGGGCTGTTTTGCTTGCTATAAGCAATATTATTTCCATATTTTTCACATAATGCGCTTTTCTGTATAGCTTTTATTTCATGTGACATCATGGTAATGCATTTTAACGTGTTATCATTCATTGCGGCATCTTCACAACTCTTTATGATTCTAGCAGCCGGCACCCAGCACCCCCATCCACCCCATCGAACACCCCACGTAAACATTTGTTCATAACATCCCTTTTATTCTTTACTTTTTAACCGCTCCACCCTCAACACACATAACATCAATATGATTCGCGAAAAATAAATTTCATGTTATATCAATGTTTAAATACTTGAAACTCATATCAGTTTCAAATCAAAACATTAAAGGATGTTTCACGTTGCATACTAATTCCTGTAAATTCCTACAGGAAAAGCGTCCCGCTTTAACCCAACAATGGTAAATTAAGAAAAGTTATAATACTCGTTTCTTTTAAAATAACCCTCCATTTATTTTCCCTGAAATTTAATTGTATAAAATAAAACACTAACAACATTATATTATTCTATAATTTACATTTACAAATTTTTATATAATAAAATTTGCATTTTTAACTTGGTCTGTTAAAGAGACGATGTTACAGCGGTGGTTAAATTACCACCACAAGCGTCGTGATGGTCGTCGTCGCGACGTTGCCTGTGTCGAGCGGGCGTAAACAATGACCTTGCAGAATTTACCCCCTCAGAAGGGAAATAAAAATCATTTTTGTATAAATTTTCGTGCTATTCAAATTATTCATATTTTTATTTTGGATATGGTTGATGATGTTATTATATTTTATTTATTAAGTTCTTTTTTTTTGCACTGACAAGGCCCCAAATTTTATCGTATCCACTTAATTTATTCAAAATTTTAGTTTTAGACTTATAAGGACACTAGATTTAAACATATTTTATCACCTGACATGTATATCAACTTGTTATTTTATTTACTTTATATTTAGACCTATGAGGCTACTTAAAGGCTTTCAAATCCAAATTCTGAACAAAACACATTCAATATAATAATAATTTAAACTAATTTTATAACTAAGAAGGCCTATAATCATATTTATCTGTACTTATTTAATAATGTGTTTATTTTATATTTATTTTACAGATTTATATTAAAACATATTTTATAGAATCATCTGAGGCTACTACATTTAAGTTCTAAATTAAATACTTCCAATAAAATAATAATTTAAAGTAATTTTCTGTCTAAGAAGGCCCCAAATTATATCTTATACATTTTATTCTGACNTCTAAGTTCTAAATTAAATACTTTAAATAAATAAATAATTTAAACTTATTTTATGACTAAAAAGGCCTCAAATTATATTTAATACATTTTATTTTGACTCAACGGTCTCAAATAAAATCATATTTATTTGTACTTGTTTAGTAATTTGCTGAAGCTTCTGAGGCCACTAAATCTAAGTTCTCAACTAAATACTTTCAATAAATAAATTATTTAAATTAATTTTATGACTAGGATGGCCCCAAATTATATCTAATATATTTTATGTTTTCGATACATTTATTTTGATTGAATAGCACTAAATAAAATCAAATTTATTTGTTCTTGATACAATAATTTGTTTATTTTATAAATTTATAATAAAACATATTTATTAAAAGCATTGGAGGCCATTTAATTAAAGTTCTAAACTAAATACTTCCAATAAATTAATAATTTTATGACTAGTAAGGCCTCATATTATATCTAATTCATTTTATTTTGACTGATTGGCCCCAAATAAAATCATATTTATTTGTACTTGATTTAATAATTTGTTTAAATTATGCTTAGAAATTCTTCAAGGGTTTAAATTTAATATTTTATTGACCAAAATACAATTTAGAATCATTTCTTATAAATAAAATCGTAGATATGAAGCCAAACCAATAGTAAACAAATCTAAAAGTATAAAATGTATTTAAGAGCGGCAAAAAATTGTTGAAAAAAAAAATAAATTTGAGTTATGAAGAGGGGTTAAAACAAGAAAAATAGTTAAATAGCTGTATCATTGTTTACGAAAGAAGCAATATAAGATACTAATACTATTTTTAGTTCGGTGAACATTTTATGGGGAGAATGGAATCTGCAATATCATCAAAACAGAAACAGAAAAAAAATCGATTTTCAAAGATCCCATCACCCCTGAATGCAACAAATAAACTCACGGATTTATATACATATACTTACTATAATATATTCCTAATAAACAAAATAAATTTGTTTGTTTAAAATGTTGTTTTTCGTAAATTTTATTAGTGGCTCACCTACTGAATACTGAATTCATTTTATGATAATTCCGAAGGACGGGGGAAAAGATTTGTGAGATAAACTAAGTGATTAATGCTGTTTACGCTGTGTTTTTCAACCCCTTATTTCACGAAGTAATTTCTGTTTTCGTTATGCATTTTCTATTTTTATACAATCTGTATAGACTTTTAAAAATACGTTGTTTTTTATTTTTATTTACATGTTTATTACTTCGGAGATTTATATATTTTTAACAATTTTCTTTTTCTTTTCTTAGTACTTTAAAGGTTTCAGTTGAAAGATTTGTTAAGTATTTGACATCAAACTTCCCTTAATATTTTAGTCCAAATTTTTATGATGTTGAAGGGAATGAGGAGATGGTGTGAGGATAATAAACAAGGCCCTACTAGTGTTAAATTTGTAACCTTTTAGGGAGTGGAGTTTGAGAATTGAAACAGAATAGTTTTCTTATTTGTTTTCATTGTACTTAATTATTAATTGTATCTCCTAGCATTCTTATTAGAGATTTAATTCAGTGTTATCGTAAATATATATTTTAAAATTACAGTCCACTACCTTTGAGTTTATTAATCCCAAACAAATTATTACCTAAAATTAAGTCTAAATCAGTTTAAAATGATAATGGACTTTATAGACCTGATTTTATTCTTTATTTATAGGAAAATTATTCATTTGCAATATATACAAATATAATACCAATATTAAAATTTTCTCAAAATGTGTAAGGTGAATTCTCCGTTGAAATATTTCCATTAGCTATAAAATCTCAAAGAATGCAAATATAATTAGTAATCTATAAGTTTAGTTAGCATTATCACATCTTAACCAAGTAAAGTACTTATTTTGGCCTACAAAATTTTGGTTAATGTATTTATTACCAAAATGTCTAATCAAAATCAAAAGATGTAATTTTATTTTCGGCTCTTTTAAAACTTCTAAGTAATAAGGTCCAAAAAAGATTTAATTTTACAACTCGGGTAACCTTATTTTTTTGCAAATTCATCTTTTACATCTAATAATAAATAATTGCCTAAATGTATTGTTTACTATTAAAGTTAATCTCCAAAAATTTTAGTAACTAAAGATATTTGCTAAATAATATGTAGATAGAAATGATAAAAATATTATAAGCGAATGATGAAACATAATAAAAGAATTTATATGAAAACAAAATATGTAAATAGAGAAGAAACATTACATTAAAATGTATAAACGGCACAAGTTATAATTAAAATATAAAATGAAAATTCGTAATATAGAAACGGGAAAAGTCATATTCAACACAAAGTTTGAGGAAGAAAATTCTTTATGACAGTGATTTTAAAAGATGGCTACAGTCTAAACAGATTTTAAAATAAGATTGTGTTAAAAGTAGGCCCCGTATCTACAACATTACACCCTGCCCCCTATTTCGATGGCCTGGGGCCGACGCGAACGCGAATATGAACGTGGACGGACGCTTTCCGACGCGGATACGGATGCCATCGTGCCATCGTAGAAGGGTTGCAGTCAGTGTAGTAATCAAGTTGGAAACTTCAGCCTCTGATTAAGTAATTTTTCAGTGAAAATGCTCATTTTCAGTTACGGATAAAAATTTTAACATTTACAAAGCATAAATGATTTGTTTTTATGTTAGTATTAAAGTTTTTTTATTCGTACTTTATTTTACGACCTATTTAAAGTCTCGTTTCAAAAGATTTATTTATTGCTTTACTTATAAATATATTAACTTACCCAGATTTTATCATTTTACTGTTTTAAATAAACATATTTTCAATGAAATTATATTTCACGGAGTAAATAAACCAATATGTAATAATTTGGTCATTTTTGAAAAAAAAAAAGAAAGGTTATACATTAAGGATAATTTTTAAATAGCGTCATAGTTTTTTGCGAATATCTCATGAAGTTATTTCACTATTAACCTGAAAATTTGGAAATACATGTAAGATTATATTCTGTATCGATTTATATACTCAAATTATTTATAGCTAATGGACTTATTTAGCATTAAGATTTTCAATATTTCAATTTTTGGCGAATATCTTGGAAAGTAAAATAAATATTAAAAATTACATTTTTAAGTTATATTACTTATGAAATTATTTATCATTCACAAATTTAGCTGCTAAATGCAGCTATATGTGTCAGAATAACATGAAGGTTTAATAAATATTATATTTGGTGAAAAAAAAAAATGCAGTTATGTTTAAAAAAACAACGCTTATGCAATGTACATATTTCATAGGAAAATATCCGCTGAATATTTATGAAAATAAGGTGGGTAGCGAGTCGGGGGGAGTGTAAATTTGTTTGTTTACATTGGTATATCGAGTTTTCTAAATTCTACAGTACTCGGATGGAAGTTTTTCTTGTTTCCTTCGTCGTATACACTGAAGATTGGTTTGTATATAATTCATTGCGGCCACTAATTGATATTGAATCATTAATACATGGAAAACAGACGGTCTTATGTTTCTGTACAGTGCCCTGTTGTTCTTTATCCCCTCTCACTATTCGCGGTTCCTCCCGCCTCCCTTTTTCATTCCCTGTATCCCTCTTTTAAGTCTGTTACCGCTTCGAACTGAATTAAGATCATTCTGTTTTAATAAAAACTTTTTTTAATTGCCTTTTTATTATTTCATTGATATTACATTTCATTATTAATGATATTTATTTACAATTTCTTCCAGAATTAAAGTCTATTTCTATAAATTATTATAATTATCTTTAAAACGAACGAAATCAAACCAAATGGAATAAATTTTATCGATTGTAGACACGTTATGTTGTATTTAACATGATTAACTATTTCTTTTATGTGCTCTTATGTTTATTTTACAACAGAAGAGTGAACAAGAACAAGAAAAAGAAAGGACATCATAAAAAATATACAGTTGATTCGGTTCGAATGACGTTTTCATCTGTCCTTTCTTTTCTTTTCTTTTTTTTTACGTAACGAACCAGACGAACACAATTCGATGACCTTATAATGCGAAAAGAAGCCGCCTCCTATCAAATTCTTAGATTATTTATCGTGATTACGAAATTCGATGCATTTTCCTATTTTATCAAAATTTTATTGAAAACTCAAAGATTATGATATAGTTTTTATAACTAACGATATATCTAGAATAGTTCTAGAAGATAACTATTAAGAAGCTTTTATTTTTTGGATTAATAGTAAAGAAAACTTTAGTAAAAATTTTAGATATATAAGCTGTAGTGTAGCAATTAACATTTTATCTCACCTTCAGATAGATTAATGATGCTACTAATTGTAAGATATATAGGAGACTATAATATACTCGTCCATGTTCCACAAGAATTAAGTTAACGCAAATTAAAAAATCCTAAATAGAATAAAATATTGTTAATTAAAGCTAGTTAGAAAACCGCGGTATAAGAGCGCTGCCACCATTTTTACTTCGCGTAATATGGAGACCGCGTTATAAAATAAAAATCATGTAAATAGCGTTATATCTGTGAAAATAATTAAAGTATTATTATCTAAAAAAAAGAATATTTTAAAGTTGAAAAATTTGTTATTTTTAGGGAAGGAAATAAAATAGGAAAAGTAGTTAATATATATTCAATTCTCATAAAATGTTTTAACGAACAAATATGGAAGTAAAAAAGATTTACTGCCCTGAAAAATATATAAAATTTTTACATCCAATAAAATACTTTTAAACTAACTTTACAATACATCAAAAGAAAATATATATGATATGCTTGCTGCTACACAGTAACCCTACATCGTTACAAAATAAATTTATTCCTTTATGAATAATATTTCAAAACAATGTTGTATCATTGTATAGATATCTTTTGCGTTCGTAAATTTGATTAATTCCCTTTTTATGTACCAGTATTTGGTAAGAGAGGAAAAAAATAAATGGCCCGCATTTAATGGAATGTGTGTTGTTCCAGGCTGGTTCTTTAGAAAAAGTCCTAAAGGAACAGCAACAACAACACCTGGACTTAGAAAGATCTTGGGAGCGGGATCGCGAAAGAGAGTTACTCCGCGATCGTGATATACCAAATAAAATAACAGGTAATAATGGAGGTAGCAGTCCATCAAGTATTAGCGACACTGCACCAGGTACTGGCCACACACCCTCACATCGGAGTCAACAAGATCAGAGATCACCAACTCCGGTGCGCATGCCACCCTCACCGGATGTGGGCGTGCCAACGACGCCCAAATCTAGCGGCGCCTCGACGCCGGCCGCCGCAACTTCATCACAATCACCTCAGGTTATTTTGATTTACTTAAATTGAACGATTTTTCACAAATGATTATTTCCATTTGATTGAATTAGGTGATGGTGCAGCCTGCCGCTTCGTTGCATCATATGCAGCAATTATTGCAACAGCATGTTTTGACTCCCACGCAGTTGCAAACTCTTATGAAACAGCATTCTATGTATTTACAGCAAAGTCAGCATCAGCATCAAGTAAGAATTCATTTCTTACAAACTCTATTCCTTTATTTACAATCATTACAAATTATCACAAAATTTATAAATTTCTTTCTGAACTTGTTTTAAATGCAATATTAAAATTCATTCAGCTTTTTTAAGCTTCTTACAATAAATAATAAATATCTTGATTGAATAATCTTGAATTCATCAAATTTTATATTTAAATACTAACTATTTTCAGTTTAATATCTCTCTACCCCTTTTTAAAAAAATCAACCGATAAAAAAATATATTTTTAAGTATTTCCGATTTAATATTAAAATTTATATCTCTAACAGGTTTTTNGATAAAAAAAATATTTCTAAATATTTCCGATCTAAAATTAAAATTTATATCTCTAACAGGTTTTTTAAAGTTTTATAACTCCGTACATTTTTCCAAAATTTAATTTTATCTTCAAAATTTAATTTCATATGTTTCTAAATTGATAAAAATTATTTTTGTTTTTAACTTCTTAGCTTTGCAAATCTTTAACATACTTAAATCAGTAAATTCATTCACTTTTGATACATTTAAAGTAACAATATTTTTAATTAATTTAAATATGTGGCAAAACGATAAAATAGCTGAGAAATCTGTTTGATATTTTGGTTCAAATTCTCACAAAAATTAGAAAGAAATAATTTAAATAAGCAATTTTACCTTTTGGCCACAATGAGAACTTACAAAACTTTGAGCAATATTATGTAATTCCTTACCAGCAACATCATCTCGCGGAAATCGGTAAAAAACAACTAGAACAAACAATCCAACAACTACAAGAACAAATCCAATTAAATCTAATCCAACAATCACACGTGTTATCATCAGGCGATAAGAAAAAGGCATCAGCATCAATGCAGCAATTAGTTGTTCAACAACAACAATTAATTCAACAATTACAGCTAATGCAACGTCAATATGTTGTACATCAAGGCATGGGTATTCAGCCAATTATTTTAGCTCAAGCTCAAGTCCAAGCTCAAGCTCAGGCTCAAGCTCAAGCTCAAGCTCAAGGCGCAGGTAGGAAGAACGTCGAAAACTCCGCAACGAATATCCAACGAAAATTTTTTAGAAATTTTTCGTATCAAAATGTTCCGTTCGTGTTGTTACAATTTTTCAAATTTTTATTTTTAATAAATTTAAATATAATTTTTTGATTTTAAAATT
>NEEE01004453.1:4418-16428 GCA_002278615.1 Pogonus chalceus | reverse complement strand
CTTCGTCAAGAAATAAAAGTACTTTACTTTAAAAATATTTTATACGATAGTTATTATAAATTTCTTTAAGTTTTGAAACGTTTTAACAAATAAAATATTCATAAATTTATTCTAAATTTTATAAATAATTCACTTACATGTATATCCAGAAGTTTGATGAAGTATATCATAAAGATGTGTATCCTAGAAACAAAAAATAATACATTTAATAATAATTCCAGTAGTTTTCAACCTTTTAAATCCAATTATATAAATAATTTTTCAAGTTCATTAGAGAATCAATATTTTAATAAAGGTCAGAATAAAATTGACATTTAAAAACTATTTATATTTTTAGATTATAAAATATATTTTAATAACAACAATGTTTCAACAAATATTAAGTTATAAAATTTATTTCAGATATAGATAAATAATGTAAATTACTTCGAATATATATGGAAATTAAAGAATTTGATTAAATTTGATCAAAGCACAAAATTGAGTTGATTGCGCTTCTAACTAGATTATGGAAACGCTAGTTCTACCCACATAGATATAGATTTTGTGCTGAATACAATTAACGATAAATTTTATGCACGACAAATTCAATTTTAATAAATTTTTAATACGTATTTGTGCTGGATTTTCGTGGAATAATAAATAAGTTGTTAGATTCGTTTGTACAAATACTTTATTTAAGAGTTTTGGTATTAGAATTTGTTAAAATTATTTGAATAAGGTGGAGTTGGATAAGTTTGTAAACGGAGCAAGTGAATATACTGATAAATATGTAATAAATATATTTGTTTTAAACTTTATTTTATATATCAGTTTATCTCCTTTCATATTTCAATAAAAAGTACTTGTTTGTTCCAAAATGGATAACTATAAAACTAAACAATATAATTTAATAGAATAAAAATCATTTTATAGCAGATTTCTTAATAATTCTGCNAAATCTTACAAAATTCAGCTTGTACAAGAATTGAAACCAACAGACTATCTTCAACGATTAAATTTTGCGATGGAAATGTTCGAGAGGTTTCCAAATTTCGTAAATACCCCGACCTTTTTGGGACAGCTTGTATTGCCTTAATAATGAAAATATAAGAAGAAATGGTATGAAAATTAAAAAACAAATCGAGCAAAAGTATAGAATAATAAGATAATGCTTCAAATATTTAAAAAATAACTATAAATTTTCAATTAAAAATAAAAACTAGAATAAATATTTTACTTACCAATAAAAATAAAATTATTTCTCATAATAATCACATACATTATAAAATTTGATATCATATAAATAAATAAAAGCAATATAAAAAAATAATAATAAGCAGTATATGATCCATAATGCACGCTTTAAAAACTCATAATGCAACAAATATAAATATAAAAATCTCTGCGGTAGTTCCGCTTTACCTCGTAATAATAAAAACGATAAATCCCTGTATTCTCTTTATCTATCTTCCTTGCAACTTGTGCAATATACAATACTATATAACTTCAAATTATAACTATATCATCTGAAACGATGAGATAAATTATATATTAAAAGTTTTATTCCCTTCATTTATAAATTTAAAAACGTTTATAATAAATATAAGTTAATAAACAATCATATTTTTTCTTGGTTAGAAATTTTTCGGATATTTTAAGTTTGAACATATTTGCAGATCAAAATAATTTGATGTTTCTTGATAAAATAAAATAATTTATATCAAGTTTGTTGAAACAAATGTAAACAAAACAAAAGACAAATATAAGAACTGACAGTTCTTTGTCGAACCTAAAATTTTATTTGACTCTTGTCCAATTTTCAAATTCATAAGCTCAGAAAATTATTATAAAAATAAATTAACAACCAAATAATCAAATTATACAAGTTTTACAACATTTATGATAATATTATTATCAAATTAATCGAATTTATTTATTTTATTTATCAAATATAAATTACTTTTCCAACAATATTATGTATAAAAAACTGTATCCCTCATAAATAAATTTGAAAACAGCTTCCGGGTATCAGATACGACAAGAATCACCTTGCAAGTTGTAACAAATATCGTATAAAAAGGAAAAAACCAATATTTTGTAGCAAGTACATTCTGTATCGTTCAACAATAACAATAAAATTTG
The DNA here is from genome assembly GCA_002278615.1 of Pogonus chalceus. Lineage (NCBI taxonomy): Eukaryota > Metazoa > Arthropoda > Insecta > Coleoptera > Carabidae > Pogonus > Pogonus chalceus. Next base: position 14,304 of record NEEE01004453.1, on the reverse strand, counting down.
CTTCACTACATTTGCTGAACATATTTTGAAACTTTTATCACGGAACAAAAGTGTTTTGTTGCTTTACAATGTAGCGCAATATATGTGCATATAAGTTTTTATTATTTTAAGCCAATGTTGAGTTTTTTGTAAATGCAGTTTTATATTTTTATATTATGATTTAATTAATATGTTTTGAATTTATATGCTATTGTAACCATATATAAATTATTTAATTATCTTTATATAAAATATTAAATAATATTTTTTGCAACTAAGTCTGTTTTATTTCTGAAATTATCTTTGTAAGTGATATTTATTACTTATTAATTTAAGGAGGGATCTCACTCTAAAGGTTTTAAAAATACGTTTTTATTTTTTCCATAAATCTATTCTTCATCCTTTCTAAAAGGACCCTCTAAAAGTGTTTATTGATATTCAAAGTTTTTACAAAGATATAAGAAGAATTGTGGAGACCGTACAATACGTTAACTACAATACCGAAAATTTTAAAAGCGTTCTTCTTGAAACCACTTTGTCTTGAAAACTGTTCAATGAAATTACTTTAATATTTATCAGCAACATGAAAAACTGTTTTTTCTCTCGTGAAGATGTTTTAATTTTTCGATTTTTTATAAAAAAAATTATAGCATTTTTTCTCCCACAAAAAAATTTTTTTTCCAACTGCCGCCATTTTTGCAATTTTTTGAATTTTCTAAAAATCTTTTGCTTTACGATAGCCAATCTAATATGGTTTAAAGAAATCTAAACGATTTTTTTTCTACCTTGTTTAAGAACTGATCGCGACTGGCACCCATAGAAGTGCCTTTTTCTGGAAGTATCTGATCCCGAAGGCTACCACGGCTTTAAATATTAATATTTTCACTTAAATTTTTTTTGTAATAATAATTAAAATACGTGCAAAATATAATAGAAAATCTTAAATGATTTGATTGTTATTTAACACTTAAAAAAAATATTGCTGCTTTTTAGAGCTGGCAAGGTGTGGTCCCCCCTTAGTTTAAAATAAAAGTAATTACAGTTTCTAACTTAATACGGAATTATTAACTATCTAGCTATTTCCATGTACGGAAACGATGAAATTCGTGACGATTATTCGTTACGCTACCTCTTTGTTTCGATTGATTTTACTTAAATATTTAAAAAAAATAGCATTCATGCTAAAAAATCTCATTTATTATTTGATATATTCAATGTATTTTACACTTTAGTTTATGTTCTGGCAGATTTTCAAAACGTTAAGAACATATATTTTTTTTTAAATTGACCATTTTTTTTGTTAAAATTCTTTAATTTCACGAGAAAATCTTATTTTGTAAATCTGTTTTTTTTTTTAATGTTTACATTAAAATCTTATTTTCTTTGAAATCTAATAGATTTTTAACATTATCTTTTGTAAAAAAATTTTAATGTGTCGAGTAATCATTAAAATAAATATAATATTTTAAAAGAGTTAAAAAATTATATATTGATAAATTAAAATAAAAGTTTAATGAATATAAAATAATTTCCTTGCAATATAAANATATTCCTTAATAAATCATGATTTAGTAACTGGCTTAAATTTCTATTCTTGAAGCAATTTTGACAATCGTTAAGTGGAGACCCTACCTTTTGTTCATAAACAAATTTGTAGCATTTTTGTTTAAGCTGGTGTCAATTTGGCAATATTTTGAATTTTTAATAAATCCTATGCTTCACGATAGCCAATCTAATATAGTTTAAAGAAATCTAAATGATTTTGGTCTACCTTCTTTAAGGACTGATGGTGACTGGCATCCACGGAGATGCCTTTTTTTGAAGGTGTCTGACGCCGAAGACTACCACAGCTCCAAATATTAATGTTTTTACTTCAAAAAATTTTGAAATAATAATTAAAATACGTGCAATAATATAGTAAAATACTCCAAATGATTTGATTGTTATTTGACACTTTAAAAAAATCCTGAATATCGCTGTTTTTTTAATCTTTCGTTAACTTATTCTAGTTTAGTATTCTAAAATTTTTGGATACCAAGGAATATTTGAATCAGTTATTATAGGTATGTACGTTCTATTTTAGGTAAGATAAACCCTTAAAAGTGTCAATTCGTCAATGAAAATAATATATATGGCAATTTTTTGCTAAACTCTATCGACGTGAGGTAAAAGCGCATGGGTGGCCGACTTATGCTGGTCTGCTACGCTCAGTTACGCTGGGTCGACCTACATGCGCAGCTAGCTGCGCATCACTATAGATGCGTTATGATCGCAGAATCACGGTGGCCTTAACTAACTAAATTTTATATTTTCGCGATGTGATCCTACTGATATCCGAACAATTATACGCAACATAAAGATTAAATGTATGTTAATAAGATGTTCAAATTAAATGATAACACGATCTTGAAATCATTGTCATGGGTGGTTATTTATATTTTACTTTCCTAATTTCGTACATTTTTAAATAGGTTCCTGTTTTATTTTTGTTTTGATAATAATAATTTAATACTTTAACAACTTCATGTATCATTGGAAATTTAATGATTTTATGGAAAGCTATTAGTTCTTTAATCAAGTTTGGACTTATTTAACTTTGGTCATCACATTGTTTTCAGTGGAGGCTTGTATATAGGCACTGCAGAGCTACAGCACCCATTATTTTTACTAGATATTATCAATAATATTCAATTTGAAGAGTTTTTTCTTTCATTCTTATTTAATTTATAACCTTAACAAAAATCTTTGTATATTGAACTGTGAATTGAACAGTTCCAATTACACGAAATTACAGAAAGCACTCTTACTTAGGCATTAATGAAATCATTTTTCAATAAAGTTAATAAATAAAATGAATTTACATATATAAATTATAATATGGTTTATCATTAAGAAAAATCTATTTTTGATAGGATATACAATACTTAAAAAATATGTTTCTTTTCTAACTTTGTGGACAATAAAATAAAATTTGCGCATATGGAAGGTAAAACTCATATACATAAAGCAATCATAATTAAAATTTATGATTCATAGTGAACTTTAAATATTCAGAAAAGCTTTTAGCGAGTTGTCTTTAGAGAGATTCATTATGCAATTTTATAAAAACATTAAGATATTATAAATGGTTTTAAAAAAATATTTTATTTTAATAACATTTAATTAACATTAAAATTATTTTTCATAAAATTCTATTAATTACTTAAAAATTTTGAGTTTTTGCAGAGTTTATGGAAATCAGTTGCTTGTAAATTTTATAATTTATAAGGTAGACATATAATTTACTTAAAAAAAAACTAAATAATTGCAATTCTACAGACACCTTACTGTTTTTTTCTCCTGTTAATATATAAAAGAAGTAATTTAACCTGCAAAAAATCAATGTAAAAAATTAAATATATTCAAACTAATGATTAACATAGATTTTCTAAAGTCAAATCATTTAGTAATAATTATTTAAAGTAACTTTTATACATTAATTAATAAAAACTTTTATATTTTAATAACTGCTAATGAGAAAATTGTAAATAGTTATGTTTAAAATTTACTATTAAATTGATAAATTTGAAATATTGGTTAATAAATAGTTGATTTCAATTTATAAACAGGAATAATTCGTTTTCAAATAACAGGTGTCTCAAAAGGGTCGGCCTATTTAAGAAGTTTGGAAACCTTTCGAACATTTCAATCGCAAAATTTAATCGTCAAAGATGGTCTGTTGGTTTTAATTTATATATATAATAANAAAAGATGAAATAAAATATAGATCAAATAACAAAAATAATATTAGAAAGTTTGCAAATACTTTTTTAGCAACAAAACCTAATTTTTTATATAATATATTAAAATAAATAAAATATCAATTAAACTAAAAAATAAATTTAGCACAGAATAATATCCAATCAGTTAAAAAACTTGTATATATTAAACCAATAACCAAAAAACAAGCAACTCTTATTAACTACACAATAAATAATTTATTTTCAATTACAAATCTGCCATTCACTAGTAATTTTACGAAAAAACAAACAGACAATAATCCATTTTACTCATCATTGACTTGAATCACCAATGAAGCATAAAATTCGTCAATGAAAGCGTCACAAAATCTGTCCATTTACAAAGAAAACACGCGTATAATAAAATGATGAAAACAAGTTTTTACTTATTGCAGTCTGGTGAAAAACACGAGAAACAAATATTGGCAGTAAAAACGTGACAAAAATATTGGAAATTTGAAAGAAAGAAATATATAGGTCAGTGAATTGATTTACTATGTGAAATATTGTGTTTTGTGAAGTCTGAAGTGCACTCTTTATATTGTACAAGGTTTCATCGTTGTTTTGTTTTTCTTTTCTTTTCTCTCAAGCCAACTGGGAATTCTCTTTATTTCAGAACTAATCACTTGAGAACTGAACTTGGAATTACATCAAGCGAGCATTTTTAAAAACGTTTCAACGAAATATCATTTTAAGTACATTCGGATAGAAAATCTAATTTTTACTATCAATTGCTTTCAATTATAAAATTTTAAGAGTTATTTATGCGCCTAGGAAGTTAAGTGATGGTTTAATCCCGAAAATATAAGTATTTGTATACATTACTTTTCTTACGACCATCAGAATTTGTTTTTTTACATCTTTCAATTTATCAAAGAAATGAAGCATAAATTTTCTAAGGGAATAAAGTGACTTTTTAAGTGTCAAAAATTAAGTAGATAAAGTCAATTTTATACTTAGTCGTGAGTAAAATACTTTACTATAGGATGTCCTAAAAGGGTCAAGAATTAAACATTCAAAAAGCATCTTTACAAAGAATTATAAGGAAGAATTTGTATCTTAAACCTTACAAAATTCAGCTTGTACAAGAATTAAAACCAACAGACCATCTTCAACGATTAAATTTTGCGATTGAAATGTTCGAGAGGTTTGCAAATTTTGAAAATACCTCGACCCTTTTGAGACAATTTGTATATTGCAACAGTCATATTTTAAAGTTACAAATATAAAATATCATAAAAACTATTTTTTTTTTTCAATAAAAACTATAAATAAATTAATATCAGGATGACCAATTTTCGCTCAGAATTATGGTTAGCTTTTGTTTTAAATATAAAATCTTAATTATGTTAAATAAACTTAGAGACAATTCAATCTTTTCCATACTAAAATACAAAAATGACATGGATACTTTTGTGGTGAGAATACTTTAAATGTTTTTGGCTTCTTAATTTTGCAACATGACACATACAGGCTTGTCAAAATATATTTTATATTCACCGTGAAGTTTACCAATGATATCAATATAAATTTTTTCGATATGTTTATTGATTTGTACAAGTATCTCTCTTTTTTTAATCCTTTATTCTATTTCAAACCCCTTTTTCGTAAACATTTGAAATGGAGTCTTGTAGTAATTTCAATTTTTTTATCCATATATAATATTAGTATCATGCTGTATATAAAAGCCGTAAAAAAGCCTTACATTACTTTTTTGGGAGTAAAACTCTAACAAATCAATTTTTTGACTCTAAATGCCTCTTATCCGTAATTTTTATCATAATCATTAGAGCCGTTTTTGAGAAACAAAGTAACAGATTATTTATTTATTTATTTATTTTTTTTTTAATTCATATTTTTATTATTAATAAGAAGTAAATGGTTCTAAATAGTAGAAATAAATCATTATTGATTAATAAAATAGTTTAATATTTAATAAATATTTTTCAAAGCTTTGATAATTATGTCTTTATCTCAAATATTAAAAATATATGAACCTAAAATTATACTATAACAGCTTAATACAAGATTCAGTGTTTCAAAACTAATAGTCAAAATTTTAATAAAACTATTCTTTGATATCTTTTGCGATTGTATTATTATATTTACAAATTTTAATAAATTCACGTATCATATGAGCATTAAAGACCTTATGCCAAGCAACTATTTTTATCTTACTGTTAGTGTAGCGTAAACTTATAAAGATTATTTTGATTTAATTACTTTTCTGTTGTTTTCTTACTGCATCGAAGTTTTTTTTTTAACAAAAAAGATTCTTGAATCTTATCTCAACTATTCTAAAATAAGTATAGTTAGTTATAGTTTTCTTGATATGCTTCAATTTAGAATTAATCAGAATTTTTATTTTAATTTAAAATTTTATAAAAATCTCTCCTGAAAGTGATCAAATAAAATACACCTTTCGATAACGAAGAAATAATAATTTCTTATACTAAACAATGAATAATGTTTAAAATAACAATTCTAAAAACTAACTTTATTATATTATAAATCGTAGAATAAAAAACACTTGCATTCATGTAAATATAATAAATAAAAATACAATATATTCAAGTTGCATTTCATAAATTAAATAATAGCAGTGACCCAAAACATATATAAATTAAAATACAGAATAAAAAAAAACCATGAAATATAATTGAAATGAAACAATTGCAGTGGAAGAATCGTTAACAATTAACAATTCTTTGAAAGAATAGTTCCATGTTAAACAAAACATCTTTTGTTGCTTGAGGACAAGTACCATGAAAGGCAGGCGCATTTGCTGGTCTGGTCTAGATCTATAATACTATTGCGAAAACCAACGAAGCACAATTCAGAACATGCCATATATTTAATAAGGAAACAAAAGAATTTTATTGTTGCTATTTTATTATAACATAAGGTTATGAATTTTACTGTTGAATGCATTATTTTTTATTTTTTATTTAATAAATGAGATTCTAGTAATTAATAATGCACAATTTTTCTAATAAATTCTATCACAAAAGCTTTTATAGAAAATTATTTTCGGTATCGTAATTTGAAGTTACTTTGAAACAGATTTAATATGCAATTTTTTCTAAATTAAATTTTGGGTTTCTTAGTTAGATAAATTGTTTATACTTCTAAGAATATTTTAAACGTTTAATCCTTTCAAAATTCAAATTATTTTCGAAGTTATAGCAATTAGAATGAATATTTGGTTTTAAGGCGCTGACGCTGTACTGTTTTTCTTTTGCGTTTTTCGTGAAACTCCTTTTTCAAACTGGTATATAAGATATCTCAAGATCTACTCAAGAAATTTTTATATAAAAATTAGAGTTTCATTTTGAAACATCTGTTATTTTAAAAAAATCCCTACGTAATGTCTTTTTATTTTTCAAACAAAACCAGACAGAGAAAATAAGTATACCATGAGCAAAGATTTTCAAAAGAGATTCCTATTTATTGGCTCATATTTATTTTAATTTTTAAGACTTACAACTTATTAAAAAGTTTTATTTAAATTAATAAATATTAAAAAAAAAATAATTTAGAATTCAAGCTTTATTGAATTAAGTCTTTCAAAAACATATTATTATGCCTTTCTTGTTGTAATTCATGGATATTAACAAAAATTAAAAGTTAAATGCATTCTTAAGTCCGGGAAATATAAGCAAATGCTTTATTTTTCACATTTTTTGATAAATAGTTTGAAAGCAATGTAATAACTCAATTCATCTGAAACTTTTTACGATGTTTAATACATATTTTAATTTTATTAACACCGTACATAAAATTAAAAATAATTGACGAATCGTCTGTAAAATGGCGTTGTTAATATGGCTTCTAATTACTGAACCTCTTTGCACTGGAGTGCATACAACTTAAAACGCGTCTATTGTAATAAAAACAAATAAAAATTTTATTTTTTTATTAAATTGCCTTTAGCCGTAAATCAATTTTTTTAAATAAAAAAAAATATTATTATCTGCAAGAATCTGCATTGATGCAATAAAGTTATTTGTTTAAATAATTTGGATATTTAAGTAGGATCTTAGAATTAAGCAAAAAAAAAAACTTTTTTAAAGAAATTTATGTAAGTTTGAAAGTTGTACGCTAAACATTGACTGAGTTACATTTCCTGACAACTTGAAAAATGTAGTTTCAAGATAAAGCGATATAAAGTTTTCAAGATAGTATATCTTCCTCTAACTATGACACTCAGAAACAAAAGCGGCTGTAACTTCAGTTCTGCTAAAAATATTATAATATGACTTCGCTGCAATATTCTTGAGATGTCAACTGATTATTGATGTATTTTTCTTCTTAATTACTAAAGAAATAACAGTCATCTAAATCTGTTAATACATAAAATCTATGTTCTAAATAACCAAATTTTATAAGATATTTAATTTTAAACCTTTTAAATGCATAGGAAGATAATTTTATATCAATTTTGAAGTCAAACAAATATAAATATGTAAAATAATACTTTGTATGAAAATACTAAAAATAACTGATAACATTTATATCCAGTCCATAAAACAATAAGCGTAGGTAGATAATCCAACATAAAATAAAACCCATCACCCTGCTAAGCCATAAACACATCTTAATTAAGTTCATAAACACATTTAATAGCCAAAACAGCCTTAGGAACAATACAAAAATCAATTGTAATGCACGTGTTGGCAGACATTTAACATTTTACTTTGACATAAATAGGTTCTTATGACTGCTTAAAAGTAGGGTTAACAGTTATACTTTCACTGTTGTCTGTACGAGTACGAAGCGGAGAACTCGGAAATTTTAACTGCATAATTTCCTTGCAGCACCATTAATTGCACTTGAACGAAGATCCGACGTAAATATGCCATGTACTGGATTATGCTTCGTTGATTTTTGCAAACATAATGTAACTAGAACAATGCCATGTTTGGTGAATCTTTGTTACATGTGTATTGCATGATTTTCGATTTGCAGTTAAAATGAAACGATTTACTTATGTTTTTACGCTCTTTTTCACATAAATATATTATTCATGTTACGTAATTGTTATTATGTATTACTGGCTCATGTGTTCTCATTATTTTTTGTATTTGATCTAATTATTACATCAGTTATTATTTAAATTTATTGTATATTTAACTACAATAGTTTTATTTAAACTTTTACAGTTGCAAAAATTATGGTTGGAATAATACAATTAATTTTCTTTTAGCTTGATGTTTTTAGCAGACAAGGTTAGTTTAATTGGTCCAAAATGACCAAAATATTTTCGAAGTTGACCTATTTAACGTATCTGCAAAATGCTTTGAAATTGTATCTTAGATTGCCATAAGACCTTTAACGCAAAACTGATTAGAGAAGCTATTAAAATTAAATCTCTAATAGAGATAGAAAAACTGTGAAATTTTGTCGTAGTTTAGTTTTAATATTTATTAATTCAAGAAGATGACAAAGAGCTTTTTAATAAATTTTTGATTGAATTTTATCTAAAAATATTTTTTATTATCGTTTTAAATAAATGTTTCTGGATAATCATAAATTTTTTCTACTAACTCCAAAATATATTAATTGGTAAAAAAATAATTTTAGTTTCATTTAATTAAAAATAAACACATCCAGGATAATAAACGATATAATGAAAATGTAAAAAAAAGTAGAAAAAGGAAAAATCTGAATAATAATTTAAAATTAAATTAAACAGCCAACCAGATCAATGTCCAATCAAACATTTTGTTAACAATCATTCCCAGTTTTATATGAGAGAGCAATACTTATTAAGTATTAAAGGAATTGTTTTTAATATTATATATGTTATACTTATATTGACAAAGTTAATAACACAAAATATTGCACAGCTAGCTACCGAAATATCTATTGTATAGTGATCTTTGGTATAACGCGGTTAACACATTCTCTTATAACGCGTATAATCTCTAAAGTAACATGTTTGAAATAATAATTGCTATGCCAACTTTATTTCCTCTGTTTTGTCAAATAGGAATTCATTGAATTTTAATAAAAATATAATAATATTACTTCCTGTTTTATGTTTTTTAAAACTTTATAAGTTAAAATATATTTTTACAAGAACAACAAAAATAAATTTAATTCTTTAAATGCAGGTAATTTTTATT
>NEEE01004449.1:17644-29413 GCA_002278615.1 Pogonus chalceus | reverse complement strand
AATAGAATATTTTAGTAATAAAGAAAACTTCTTCTAACATATAAATAATTTATTAAAAATTCTATTTCACCATCTTTTATATAATTATTACAGTTTTATCAATAATTATTTGGACAAGCATGATAAAAATCATATTAGACGATATACAAAAACCAGATTTAACTATCCACGAAATGTTAATACTTCTTATGTACTCCGGAACATGTTTAACTGCAGTATTAACAATGTTTTTATTCTTACAAAATAATGGCGAATTTCTCGATGGATTAGAAAATTTAAACAAAGCCGATATTATAATGAAACAACTACGAATTCATGTACCGTACGAAATTGCAATATTTTTTGCAATTGTTCAAGTAATCTTTTCAGTAACAGCAATAAGTGGAATGATGTCCTACGAAATTTTAGTAATAAAAAAAACATTGCTTCGAATTTTTTACGAAAAAGTATCGTATCACTTGTCGTTAATAATTTTAACAACTGCTAATTATCATTATGTTGGTGTTATTACGTTATTATTCCTCCGATTCAGAAAAATAAATCAATTTTTAGAGAAAATTGAAGAAAACGTAGATATTTATGAAAATCGAAAATATTTGTATAAAAAACGTTCGATTTTATATAGTTTACAAGCAATGACTATTTTACATGATGAATTGATTAGTTGTGGTAAAAAAGTTAACGAAGTTTTTTCGTTTTCTTTATTTTGTTTCATACAATTGATGACTTTAGGGCTTTTAGGGCAAATGTTTTCATTTTTTAGTCCTAGTCATGTATTTAGCACAAGAACTAATGTTGCTGGATTTATCATATACGCAATTTTTCTTTTACCGGTTTTAATACCGTCGGAATTTACAATGATTGAGGTATTTTTGTTATAATAATTTATATTTCATAAATTAATTTATTTATATTTATTCGACAGGCAAATAAAACTCCAGGTTTAATGGGGCTTATAACAATTTGTTATTATAATGAAAAATATGCCATAGAGGTAAATTATTCATCTTATAACGTGATTTATTTAATAAAATTCAAAATATTTCAGCGTAATACATATTTATTACAAAGTTTACATCATAAGTTAATTTTAAATGCATGTGGAATTCATAAATTATGTATAGGAGTAGTCATAAAGGTATTAAACAAGAATTTTATTGTATTTTATTTAGATTCTAAACATATTTTTTATATTTATAGCAAATTAATGCAATGAATGCGTTTTTAATATTCTTTCTACAATTACAACCAAATCAAAATAATAAAATATTGTAGTTTTTAATGTAATAAAGTTTTCAAAATGCAATAGTCTAAAATTAAATTCCCCTAGTTGTTACCACAGTGTTGGCAACGGAACAATGTGACGTATGTCATAATAATGTGATCTCAGACGAATATTTACCTCATTATTGTTAATTTGTAGTATTTATTATTAGTCAGTAAGTAATTTTATAAAATCGTTATTCATTTAATGATTTAATAAATGTTTACTTAATTGTTAAAATTCCTAACCTATAAATATACATCCCGCGGAAATTTATAAATAGATTTGCTCGATTTCTAATGTTTTATAGATTTCCATAAATGGGTGAAGAACTTTTAGTCGTTCCACTTCATAAACATCCAGAATACTTAACACCATGTTGCTTATTAATAAATTCCGAATGGAAAAGAAGTGAAACAGCTAGATTACGAAGTTTAGAAAGTTCCTGTGATTATCTTCCAGTAAATTTAATTTTATTAAAAAATAAAACAATTATAGGACATTTAAAACTTTCAAAAATACCAAGTATTAAGAATTCCTGTTTTGTAGAAACAGTAGTAATTGATAATAAATTACGAGGCCTTGGATATGGCAGTATTTTAATGAAAGAAGCAGAAAAATATTGTTTAAATATTTTACATTTAAAAACAATTTATTTATCGACGAAAGGACAAGAAAAATTTTATGAAAAACTTGGATATACACCATGTAAACCAATTAATTTATATGGTGGATGTTTACCGTGTATAAAAAGTGTTAATTGCATTTCAAAATGTCCAACACCTCCGCCATTACCAAATAATAATATTAAACCAACAATAAATTCATCAAAAACATATATGTGTAAAATAATAAATAACAATTAAGTGTAAATTTATTTATTTATTAAAAATACTTTATATACCGTTAAATCAAGTCTTGTAAATAACCATGGTTAAGCTATAGAAGTAATACCACACACTTTTTCATAATGTTCCGGTTGAAACAAGCTTTCAACCAAAAATAACCCTAAATCATGTTTAGAAACAATACGTCCAGGTGAACTGTTATAAGCTATTTTATAACCACTGCCTGGTTGATCTGTAATAATAAAATTATTATAACTTGTTTTATTTTGTTTAAACTCGTTAGTTTACCTGCAATATGCGGTGGTAAACATGCGATATATTTTAACCCTGATGCTTTAACTGCATCAAACATTCTTTGATGATCTGCGTTTAAATCTTTAAAGCGTGGTGGCACTTTATCTACATCGTAATATAAAAATGCTGATAAACAGACAGATACAACAGAAACATTATATTCTTTCATAGCTTTAATAATATTTTTCATTCCTTCACTCATATCGGTTGTAGGGCTTAAATCATTTCGAGTACCAAGTACAACCGTAACTCCATCGACACCTTTTATTCCAGTTACAACATTATCATAATTTAAAACATTTCCTACAACTACTTCTACTTTACTTTTTAAGTCATCAGGAAGCTTGGAAGCATCTCGGACAAATGCTCGTACCGATAAACCTATAATATTAATTTCCAATAGTTATAATTATATAAAAACTAATTATGGCTACCTGGATGACTTTACATTTAAATATATTATTTGTTGTAATGAAAATAAATTATTTACCTTTTTCAATAGCAGCTTTAACAGCACATAAGCCGGTATAACCTGACGCCCCGAAAATTACAATAGTTTTCATCGTGAAATCAAAATTAATTTTGTTGAAGTATTATTCTGTTTACTGGTGATAAGGGAAATAATTAGTTAAATACAAATCACAATCAATTTAAATTGTGTTTATCATGCCATACTTATTTACATTTGCTCAATGCGTGCGCATCACGTTATGTGAGCATTTATTGTTCAAATAAGTATTGTTTTCTTATCAACATTACCAATATTTAATTATATGTAATTAACAAATACATAAAAAAATTCAGATTTTAATTATAATGTTAAATAAGAATATCATTGTTATTTATTTATATCAAGAAGGCGTAATAACTTCATGGTAAATATTAATAATTTATGTTTTAATTGTAAAATATATATATTAAGTATTAATTATTAATATTTTATTGGAAGATAATTTATTTTATAATTAATTGATTAAATTTTTGAGTTTTGTGTTGTAAATCAGACTTCAAAAAGTCATTCATTTGTTTGTCGACCGGGCAACAAAATTTCAAATATTTCATTGTTGTAATTCTGTGATAAACAGTCTACTTCGCAGTTAAAAAACGGCAAACTTGACTTAATTTTACTTCAGAAGCTACTGAGATAAGAATTAATTAATATTTAAATCGTAGTGGTTTGAATTTCGTGTAGAATGAGTGAAAACTTTATTTCCGTCAGAGTGCATCGAATTGCCAGTAATGGTACGTTGAATACTTCACAATTACTTGAAATAGACTCTTCAAATCAAGTTGTTAAACAAACAGACCTTAAATTAACCGATATCAATATTGATAAATATCTACCACACTGGGATTATCAAGTAGAAAATTCACTTTTCCCCAGTTTTAATAATCATATTCACAGTCATCACTTTGTAGAACCCAAAATTTCAATGACATTAATCAAATTAGGAGGTATTGAAGATTTAAACCCTACGAATTATATCTCAAAATTGATTATAAACAATGAAAACCCTAGTACCGATTATATGTTCACTGAAACAGATAAACAACAAGAAAAACGTTTAAAACTACCTGATTCGAGTGTTATTTCATGCCAAAATTGCGATACATCATTCCCTACAAAATATCAATTCCAGCGACACCAATGCGAGTTTAATGCAGAAAAAGTTGTATTAAAAGCAGAAGTCGCTGGAAAAGATATTGATAAGGCCACTAGATTAAGATTTGAATGCGATGTTTGTAAAAAATCATTTGTTAGTCACAATAATTTAGAACGGCATAAAAACTGCCATAAAAGTAAAAGCAATAATGTTTGCGAATTTTGTAGCAAAACATTTGTTAGTGATAATCGTTTAAAAATTCATAAAGAGAATCATTGTAAAAAAGCTGGTGATACAACTAAATTTTATCGAAGTGATGTAGTTGTTTGGAGATGCGAACAATGTAAACAAGTCTTTGCAACGCAAGAAAGTGGTAATAAACATATTAAATCATGTACTACAATCTTACGCGCTCCTCTTAACAATGAAGAAGACAATACTAAAGTTATAGATGAAAGTAATAATATTTCTAATTTAAAAAGTATCTGCGAAGATAATAGCTTCGATAGTAATTTCGAAAAAGCAATGTCTAATCAATCCGATAATATTGGGTTCTACAAAGAAACAACTGCAGTTTTAATTAAAATAATAACAGAAATGTTATTCCAATGTGAATTTTGTAATCGCACTTATGCAGCTAAATCTTCAGTATTAACACATCAAAAAACTCATACAACAGAAAAAAATTACGAATGTATTTTTTGTCAGCAACATTTCGATGGTTATAGTCAAGCAACAACACATTGGCAAAATAAATGTAGCGATGAATCAAACTTATTTTATCTCCCGAAAATGGTTTATTGCGAACACTGTGACCGAGGCTTTAAATCTCACGAGATATTATACAATCATAAAAATAAAAAGAAACATTTTACACCGAAAATACATCATAGTAATAACGATAAAGATAACACTAAAGCAGAAAATGAGAAAGCAATTGTTAAATTAATTGAAAATATGATTTCTAAAATGGATCAAGAAGGATCATCGTCGAATGAAAATCAAGAAAATATTGATCCGAATCAAATGATTTCAGTGAATGATATTAAAACTGAAAATGATGTTAATTCGGAACAAGTGCAAGAAAACGGGAAGAAAAAACGTGGTCGGAAACGAAAATGGCAAAAGACTGAAGTTAAAAATAAAAAATTTGTTATGGAAGACGGGTGTCAGTATCAATGTGAAAGGTGTGCCATGGTTTTTGAGAGTATTTCGTCTCTTGATACACATAAAGATTCTTCTCATGTTAGTACTTATCGCTGTGAACAGTGCGGACAGGTATGTTCATGCAACAATACTTTGTTTACTCTGCGTAATATAGCAAATAAACAAAAAATATATTAATTATCGATAGGTTGTCCATAGTTCCAAAGCCCTTATGATCCATTGCAGAGCCCATCAAAGTTTGAAGCCTTATGTCTGCGATCAGTGCGGTCGTAGTTATTCCCAAACTTCTCATTTATGGCAACATATGAGATTCCATCAAGGTTCCTTTTTATTTCCTTATCCTCTTCCTTATTTTTATATGCATTTAAATATAATTAGTCTATAAACATCTTTATAATTTAGGTATCAAACCATTTGCTTGCCCTCACGAAGGCTGCGAAGCTCGCTATACGATTCGTCCTGATTTGAAAGATCATATTCGCAAAGTACATACTCGCGAGCGTCCATTTAAATGTTCTGTTTGTAATAAATGTTTCCTGACTGGATCAGTTTATTATCAACATCGATTAATTCATACAAATGACCGAAGATATGGTTGCGATGTAAGTTTTTTCGCAAACTTAATCAAACAATTTTAATTATATTTAAATATTCCAGATTTGCAATAAGCGATTTTTCCGTGCAGATGCGTTAAATAATCATCGTAGGATCCACACAGATGAGCGTCCTTATCCCTGTCCTGTTTGTGGACGGGAATTCCGCCAAAAAGGGGATCGAAATAAACATGTTCGTACACAACATCCAATGTAATTTGAAATATTTTATTTTATTTCAAGACACAAGTTTTGTGAAATATATCATTATATTAATTTGATATAAAATTATTGTATCATTAAATAAATTAAATAATAAACCATTATTTTTTTTGAATTAATTCGTTTTATTTTGTACACATTGGAATTGATATTTTTTTACATCGAAGGCAACAATTTTATAATTAATTTGCGTTTTGATTTAATTATAAAGAAGATTAAATATATTTAAAGTTTTGAAATAACAAGAAATATGTTACCTTAGACGTAATTAAGTTAAAATATATTATAAAATATAAAGAAATATAAAAATATTTATAAATAACAAGTTATGTAAGAAAACTAATACATAGATAGAAGAATTATGGAATATTAAGTAACAAATGCTTTAAATATAATGAACTAATATTGATAAGCTAGATTGAAAAATTCGCTCTATAAACGCGTAGATTCGAAAAAGTTGAGCCTCTATCGCTTTTTTCAAATTAAATAATTAAAGTTGTAGAGAGGAAAAAATAGTACTTTGACAAACATTAGTACGTATCACATTAAATTACATCAAAATCTGTATATTAAATAGAAATTTCAGTCAGTTCAACAATTAATTAGACCTCTTTATTTAACTCTTATTAAAATATGAGCAATTATTCGAAATTTTCTTTCCATTTGTCAAGCATATTTTTGATTATTTTATTATCACATAGATAACACGCCATATTTTGTTAAATATAACCATTAATTCAGAAGTACCTATTGAATAAATAAATTTGAGCATTCGATGTAACTTTCATCCGAAATTATTATATATTATATTGTACTGACCGAAATTATAAATGTCTTAACTTAAATATGAACAAACTGGTAACAGTAAAATTTGCTTGAGCAAATTATTTTACGTTTTAAAGAAGCGAAATTAAGTGGAAGTTATATAAACTTACACTTGTTCCATGAGTGGTAATTTTTTATCACTTATTATTGGCTCGGTTAGCAATACTTCTGTTTCAGTTTCGACAACTGACCCTGCCGATCTTGAACTCAGAGAAGATAATTCGTCTTTTATACTCTGTTAAATAATATATATTAAATCTATATTTTATTTATTATATATTGCTATCGGGATGTAAAATTATATATTTGATTTTCTATTGAAATTTTATTATACCACAACATATTTATAAATAAAAGATAATATTCTAACCTTTTATTTTGTTATTTATCTCATAAATCCAAGAATTACATAAAAACTATTTTTATTTCAAGGAAACTGAATTTTTATTTAGAAATGTAACAAATATACAAGTATAATTTGAATTATTTTCCGGATAAAGAGAATTNTGATCTGTATATTTAAGAAATGTAACAAATATACAAGTTTAATTTAAATTATTTTTCGGATAAAGAGAAATAAATCAAATTCAAACTCATTTTCTTCTAAATTCATTCAATAATTTAGAATAAATATTCAACCGATCGCCAAAAGGACAAAAAATGAAATTAAGTAAGAAATTAATTTTTAATAATTTTACATCCCGGAATAATAAATACCTTGGTTTCATCAGGATCATCAATACTACTAATTGTAACTTGCATTATTTTAAAATCAACAACGCAACAAAAACATCGCAATAATAATATAGCAAATGCAATAGTCCAAGCAATAGGACATATTAAAAGAAAAATATACAACATCTGTATATCTTCATAAGCAACAACTTTATTAGTACGTTCTTTTAAAGCAAAACTACCAATATCTGATGTACATCTATAAATAAATAATTTATAAATATGTTTTTTTATTATTTCCTTTTAAAGTTCTTACGAATTTGTGAACAAAACTGGTTCAAATTTAGCACAAAAGTGATTTATGCCTTCAATTGTTTTAATAGATGTTTCAACCATAAAAATAGCAAATATTCCTGTTAGGACTAAAGTAAATGGTACAATAGTCCATGGTTCTCTTATACTAAAATTTATATATTTAGTATATTTAATTAATTATATCATAAATATTATACCCTGACTGTGTTTCGCGTGTTCCACCGTGGGGACACATACAGAAGAAAGTTATAAATATAACTCCAATTATCATAGACATAATTGGTACATATTGGTAATAATTACATGTGTCTATATTTCCCCAAATCGTTCGCGATAGATCAATTATTGTTTTATTATCAACAATAATATTTTCAATTGTTGTAGTTTCTGCCTCAATTTCATCATATTCATAATTTTCAATATTTTCATAAAATTCTCTTCGCGCTGGTTGAGGTGAAGTTGTAATATGACTATTATAATCATAAATTATATTTTAAAAGCATTATTTTCTCTATTATATTAAAATTTATTTAAAAAATATATATATTTCTTTCATTGTTGACTTCTTTTTAGCAATTATACACAATTTTTGTTGAAATTATTTAACTAGACATCCATCAATATGAAAGAGGCAAAAGTCATATATTTTTCGTTTTGAAATATTTAAAGTTCAAATTAAATGAATTTAACTTAAAATATGGCATTTTAAAATTTTTTGCACATACAAATTGTTTTTATGCAAAATCCAATCAATTTTCTATTTATATTCATTGTGAAAACACCTTAACTATTTAAATTTTTGGTTTAAAGTATATATTTACTAGTTGCAAAATATGCAAAAAGCAAATTTAAATATTTTTTATTATATTTGAATTCATTGAGTAATTTACTGCAAAAATGTAACCTTAAGCCCCATGGCCCACGGGCCGATCTTGGCATTCTATTTTTTTTTAGATCGGACGCTTACATATTTCAACAATATATTTAATATTAACATTGAAAATTTAAAATAAATGCATCTTTAAATTTTATACACACATTTGAATTTGTAAAATTATTTTGATAAAATTATAGAACAGAAATGTAAAATAGCTTTTAGTAATGTTAGAAAATTAATAATTAGGGCGTTATTATATCATCAAAGAGGAATATATTATAAAAAAATGAACCAAGTAGCAATTTTTAAATAGTAATTACTTTATATACTAATTTGGACAACCCTGCATTCGTAGACAAAATGATAATTTGATCTTAGAACTAGAAAAGATTTTCAAGTCTATTTTAAACTTATAAACAACTCAAATTAACTCAAAATTTTGAAAAATATTATAGTATGTTTAAAGTTTACGATAAGTTCAAATATTTTAACTATAATTTGTAGTAAGTAATACCAAAATATTTTTTTTAATACTTACTACGTCTGTGGTACATTAATAAATTCAACAGCATAAGGAAATAAAATACAATTATCCCCAAACTGAAACTTTAAATCACTGAAAATATAGTATGAGAGCAAACCACTGAAGGATGCTACCGCCAAAATGATTATTTCAATACCTAAAAATAAAAATACCAATATTAGGTTATCATATGTATTGCTGTACAAATACGTATATGTCAATAAATCGTATAAAAACTAGTGAAATAAGTTAATTTACCTTTCCAGCATTTATTTATTTCATCTGAGGGTCTATCAACAATTTCATAATATCTTTGTAAAACAACCATTTTGACATATCAATGTAAAACACAATGATAAAATTGCGTTTGAAGTCAATTATCGCGACTGTTTAATTTAATAAGCACGGTGTTCGCTTCACAATTCTAATCATTAAAAATAAATATTACGACATAATTTGTTTATTTGGTATTAAAAAGTGGTGGGAAGGTGAATGTCGGGAACCGCCCAACAGTAAAGCAGATGATTGTGGTTCCAGCTGATCTGTATGTTTGTACCTCCGTTACTATGGTAACTGGCGATTAGAATCCTATGAAATGTTTTGGGAATTCTGGACTCATAAATTTCATTGCTAGATGACCCGTTAGTATGTAATGTTAATTAAGCTGCCTCAACTTATATATTATGATATATTGCAGTAATAAAATTTGTTGATTTATGAAATTTTATTGCGTTTTACTAGTTTTGAAATATTTTTTTTATCATTTAAATATAACAGGAATTTATTTTTTAGTTTTATGACTTAAATAAATATAATTTTATAGGAATTTATTATTTTATCTGAGTAGTTGATCATTGGTCAAATAATAAATTTTATTAAATTAATCAATGGAAAAGGGGACACCACAAATAAAAAAATGTGGAATGTTTAATTTTTAAATTACCAGATTCTAAAAATATAATATTCGGTAGATACAAGTTTCAAAATTATATAAAATTAATTTTCTAACTATAATGTTTTATTTATTAAATATTTTTAATAGGATATAAAATCACAATTACTTAGAAATTGTTAAAAATATATATCTTAATAGGCTTAACGCAGTCTAAGTACTTAAGATAAAAGATAATTTAATTACCTAATGAGTAATTCCCTTTTTTTCTAATTTATAATCAAAAAATATTAATTATTTATAAAAAATCAGAAAAATCGTTTCAATATATAGTATTTTGAGCGTTTTGAACTAATTTGATCAAATTGGGCTCTATGTCTATAAGAAACCTCGCGTTAGTATTATTGGTCCGACTTTTAATAGAGGAGGGGCTCCGCTATAAATTTTCTAATTGGGCCCCGCAATTACTAACATCGACGAAATTTTAATGATATTACATTGTGTATCAGGACTTTTTAAATTTTTTTTTAGTGTTGACTTATTTTAATATTTGATGAGTTAGTTATTTACTTCAAAAAGAAGTTTATAATTAAAATAAAACAATAAAAAACAAAAAGAAATTTCAAAAATTGGTTCATGCGTATTCTGACGTCACAATACGCATGCGTCAACATATATTTTTCAAGCATAACATGCAGCAAGTTGTGCTTTCAGTTGAATCGTAACAATACAGCTCAAAGCAGTTCCCATATTTTATATCATGAATGAAATCAAATAATCAAATCTGTGTATTGTGTTTTAATAAATTATACATGTTTTTTAAAAGTGCGACCTTTATGGAGTGGGAACCAGACTAAAAAAATAAATATTTAAAAAAATAATAAATAAATAATTTGTGTGAAACAATTAACAATTTAAAAAAATATTAACAAAACGAATGTGTTCTTATGATAGCCTTGGATCTTAAAAAAAAAGAAATCAAACAATTTTTAGAAAGTAATTTAAATTAATGTTTTGGACTTTGTAAAAATGATTTCTGGTTCGGAATACGCAAGCAGTGGTATGTATTCATTTGTTTTTATTTAAATTAAATCTAGTATGCACGATATAAAATAAAATATTTCTTTAAACAATTGAATATTTTAACAAAAAAAAATAAATAGTAATTCCATTGTTGTCATAGCAACAACGATTGTCTTGCGGTGTAGTAATAGTTGAAGTAACACTAAATACATATAATTAAAAGTTATTTACGACTTAGGGATTACTGGACAATCGCATTGCAGTAAAATAATTGAAAACAAGTTTAAAAAAAAATGAGAAATCGTCCGACAACAATGCGTGTTCGATCGATTTTCATTTACTGCGTTACATTTCAGGATATCGTTGACCTAAATTTCAGATAACACTTTCTTAAATTAGGTTATGTTTATGAAAAAAGGACATATCGTTTGTTTTGTATCCAGGAAATATGCATTTGCTAATATTGCGAAATATCTCGTGGAAATTATTGAAGAAAACCGATACTGTTTTTATTTGAAACAGATTTATTGTATTTAAATGTTATTTATTGTTAATAAAAAATATAATTTTTAAAATATTTGTTGAAATGCATGTATGAAAATATTTTTTTTAATGTATATATTTTTTTGAAATTAATAAATTTATTT
>NEEE01004450.1:30381-41884 GCA_002278615.1 Pogonus chalceus | reverse complement strand
TCAACTAAATTTATAGTATTAAACAACATGTTTGGACTAGTATTTCTAAATTTATAAAAGAATATACAATAATGTATGAAAAATCGTTTAAAATTTCCAGGAACAATGATCCCAAAATCAGGGGGCGATTACGCCTATATCAGTGAAGCATTCGGACCACTCCCTGCCTTTTTATATCTCTGGGTAGCATTATTTATTTTAGTACCAACCGGAAATGCCATAACAGCCCTAACATTTGCACAATATATACTTCAACCAGCATGGCCAACCTGTGAACCACCTTACGAAGCGGTTAGATTACTAGCCGCTGTTACCACATGTAAGTAATTAAAAACTACTATATCCCATATTGACCAGTCAACTAAAAATAAATTTATACAAGCAGAAACTATATTATTATAAAATTTTAGAATAGTTTCTCGATTAAAATTTAATTTAAACGCAAAGAAACTGTAAATATTTTAACTATGGTATAGTTTCTATAATAATATTTACGATTTTGTAGCACCGTATAACTTTAATTATAAATACACCAATTTCTTTACTTTGTAAAACTTTATGTAACACTTAGTTTGTAGTAGGTATAATGAGAATAAATATAAAAATTAATTCGATTTGAAGAGTTTTTATTGAGTTGTAAATATAAAAATGCAATTTAAATTATTCTACTTCAAAGGAATATAGTTATTTTATTGTTAAATAAGTTGGGATACTATTTTTATTAATAGTTTGAAAAGTCTGATAGAAAATAAATAAATAAATAAAACAAAAACATGTCAATATGGCTAGCCTTCATTTGTTTTAATAATAGCTGTCATTTTTCTAAGTTAAATTATATAGAATTTGTAACAAAATATGTTGTTTTAATTATAAAATTAATTAAATCGCAATTTTATTAAGTAAAAGTATTACCCACATACATTCGTTTGGTTGTATCAGCAGCGAAACTAGACACTTGTAAAAAGTATCGAGTTTCGCTCCCAAGGAGAGCGGGGCCTAAATTAAGGCGCACGTGGACCGTCAACCAGGAGAGAATAATCAGAGCTTAACAAATATAGTTTAATTAAATTTAAGAAAATATGCTATCGTCTAGCATTTCAATAGATGTTTATTTATTTTCTAGTAGTTAAAACAAGTCATAACAAGAAACTGTATATTTGACAAACTTGATCATGCAAATATAATCACGGAAAAAATATTAAATAACTTTTTCGTGATTATAAAACTATTCTCTCCCCTCTCCTCATTATTTAAATTGTTTATTACAGGTTTGCTTACTGTCATCAATTGTTACAATGTCAAATGGGTGACAAGGGTACAAGATATTTTTACAGCAACAAAAATTTTTGCGCTTTTAATAATTGTTGTTGCTGGATTATGGTATCTATGTACTGGACATGTCGAGCACTTTAGCTCGCCGATGAAAGGTACCACCACTGAACCTGGATATATTGCTTTGGCATTTTATTCAGGTTTATTCTCGTATTCTGGATGGAATTATTTGAATTTTGTTACTGAAGAACTTAAAGACCCTTATAAGTNAAATAAAAATGCGGTCTGATTTTATTTCAATTTTCCATTATCTAGTGAGCTATGGATTATTGGGGGAGGGGGTCGCGAAAAGTTTTTATAACTTATATATGTGTTAATGCTACATTATTGAATAAAATAATTTAGAAAAGATAAGTATTAATGATAATTGTAACTAAAAACGATAAAGGGTGCGCGAAAAGTTTTTTAAAGGGGGGTCGCGAACATGTTGTTTTTTATGTTTAGAGAAGTAATAAACTAATTCATTTATTATTATTCCAGAAATCTACCAAAAGCAATATGCATCTCAATGCCGCTAGTAACAATAATTTACGTCGTAACAAACATAGCATATTTCGTAGTTCTATCCCGGGATGAAATGCTATCATCCCAAGCAGTAGCTGTAACATTTGGCGATAAAATGTTAGGTATCTTCTCATTTACGATGCCAATATTTGTCGCATGTTCAACATTTGGAAGTTTAAACGGTGCCATATTTGCATCATCCCGTTTATTTTTCGTCGGAGCCCGAGAAGGACATTTACCAAAAGCAATTGCACTTATCGATGTAAAAAGATTAACTCCAGTACCTTCATTAATTTTCATGGTGAGTTAAATAAAATTACATACAAGGAAATAATGTCATGTTAAGTATTAAACTATTTATTCCCACTAAACATAATCAAATCAATTTTAATAATCTTAATATTTCTTTTCAGTGCATTATTACTTTAGTTCTTCTCGTCATCCGGGATGTGTACGTTTTAATCAATTATGTTTCCTTTGTCGAAGCCGTGTTTACAACAATCAGTGTGACAGGTCTATTGTGGATGCGATACAAAAAGCCTGAATTAAACCGACCAATAAAAGTTAGCATTATACTGCCAATTGTTTTCTTTATTATATGCGCGTTTTTAGTCACATTCCCTTGTTATGTAAGTCCGTGGGAAGTTGGCGTTGGAGTTGTCTTTATCTTTTCAGGCATACCAGTTTATTATTCCACTATTGGCTGGAAAAACAAACCAAAATGGCTACAACGAAAATCAGATGAATTAAATTCACTTTGCGCGAAATTATTTCTATGTATGTTAGAAGATGAATATAAAAATAAATAAATAAAAAATTAGGTATTTCCAAAACAAATAAAAAAACATTATTCAATTGTTCCTATTTATAAAATAAACATTCCATTTTTATTATTTTATACAAAATCATTCCGTATGTCGTGATAATGTTTATAAATATATGCAATAAATACCTAAATTGAACAAATTATAAATATATATCTGGTAGAATATTAAAATTGTATTTTTGTAGTTAAACTAATAAATTATATATTGTAATATTTATATAATTAAATGTATACATTTTTTATTTATTAATACAATATTTCTGAAAGTTAAAACTGTTTATTTTTTAAACCCTTTTCGGTACGTCACTGGTGTCAGTGTTACCAATACACTAACAAATTTGTATCAGATAAACATGTGATTTTGACAACTGCTAGTTATCATGTGTTAGAAACACTATATTTTTGTATTAATTAAGAAATAATGTAACGAATCGTGAATTACTAATACAATTATGTATAACCCATTAATTATTATACATAATTAATTAATTTTTGTAATATTTATAATTAAATAACCTTAAATATGTCGGAAATAGTAAGTTTTAATACAATAAACAAACAATTTAATACATATTATAAATGATTTAGGAATATAAATACGAAATAAATCAATCTGAATTAAATTTTTCCAAAAAACTAATGTGTATTGAATATCCTGGCTTAGTTCATAATATAGAAAAAATGCTTCAAACTCTAGGTGGTTTAGATAATATTGGAGTCGTAAGTTAAATAAAATATTAAAATACTACTTATAAAATATATTTCCCAGGTTTACAGTTCAAAAAATCGCCGGGTTGAATTACGATTTCGCCCTGAAGATATATATTGTAAACCAACTTGTGGGGACAGGCAACAAACAACCTCTTTATTACTTAAAATTAAAGTTAAAAAATGCTATCGTGATCCTAGCGCTCCATGTTCATCTAAAGATTCAGATTTAAATCAGAAAATTATTTTTAGCACTGGCGTAGTTGGTGTAGTACAAACAATTTATCGATTTAATAGTAATTAATAAATTAATTTAATTAGTTTGTACGGTTTTATCAAGTTTTATTTATAGATTTATGCGATTTTCAATATTTACCGTTGGAATTTAAAAAAGGGGAGCAACCTGGAGGGAGACTAGAAAACATGTATGATAAATTACGGCCGCATTATGTCCCAAATATGGAATGGTTAAAGTATGTTTTAAATTAAAAATAAATAAATAAAATTAATCAATAAATTAATTCTAGAACCGATAATGTTTCATTATTTTTAACACCGCCCGTTTTTTCACGTTTTGATACTGTCCATTATTACAACAGTCAAAAAACAAAAGATCCACATTCCGACTCCCAAATTATCGGGCGGACAAGAAAAAAACGTAAAGGCTATGCCATTTTTATAACATCAAAAGAAGAAATTGTCCCTAGAAAACCTAAAGCCGAGTCACTTAAAATGTTGCATGTGAAATTTTTAAATGAAGGGCCTTACGATAAGATGAAAAAGATTTTTGATCAACGTCCAATTTGGTCGAAAAATGCCCTAATTTATCATACGGAATTTTCAAAAGATCAGTTGAAGTTTTTATTGCCTACGGTTGCATTTTATTTTGTGACTGGTCCGTGGCGCGTAATGTGGGTTCGGTATGGGTATGACCCTAGAAAAGATCCGAATTCTAGGGTCTACCAAACGTTTGATTATCGGATGAGAACGGTCGGTAAGTTAAAATTAAATTAAATAATAGAATTTTGGTTCTTTTTCTTACAATGTACATGGTTTGGGTTGTAAACTCCACCGTGCGGAGAAATTAATTATTACTAAACACCATTTTCTTGGGGGTTAGGTTAGGTTAATTATTACTAAACACCATTTTCTTGGGGGTACACCACTTATTTTTAACTTCATATATGGTATTAATAAAGTTAATGTACAAAATCACGTAAAAAGTTTCATATAAATTTGCTTTCAAACTAATTCTTAAAAAATGTTTTTATTGCATTCCTTCCTTAACTCATTCTGAATATAACCTATAATTTTTTCTGGGATATTTATTGGTACACGTAGAAAACTTTAAAATTACTGTCATAAGTATTATTTTCATTTTTTTAAATGCTTTTTCCCGATAAAACTAGCATTGCAACTCGGTCGCTTTCTCAGTTTTATTTACTTAAACTAGTCTTAAATTGTAACTTACTTAAGTATGAATTAAAATAGGTGGACTTAAAAATAAAATAAAAGCCAAACGTAGCTATTCAAACTGTTTACTCCCATATAAAAATAGTCCCGCAAGTAAACCAAAAGTTGCAATTATAACAAGACATACAATGGCAAAAGCATATCAAAAAGCAAAAGAAAGCGAAATAAGAGAAATACGAAACGAAAATCTATATATTTTTAAACCAGGAATCATACCACCATTTAGACAAATGTTTTATCAAGCAAGTATTTTATTTAAAATTAATAAAATATCAAAATTAAAACAACATCATTTCTAGTATTGCGATGTTCATGTACCAGAAATACAAGCAATGATCGATCGTATCCCGATTCCCGATCCTGAAACACCTTGCGACCTTCGGTCTGGTTGGTTTCCGTCTGATTTTGATTCAAAATGTCGCGAAATCGTTAATAATTTAGTAACTGCAGAAATAAAACGCCAAATGTTCGAACAACAAAAGATTAACAAACGAAAACAGGTAATTTTATATACATATCGATTTAAAAATTGTTAGAACTGATTAAAAGAGCAAAAAATTGCCAAAAATGCTTAAAACTTTTCAAATAAGTACTTTAAATAATAAATTATTGATATATCTAATAATATTTAACAGTTATCAAGTCCTATAAACTGAAATTAATCTTTTTTTATGTATTTCTCACATTTCTTATACGCTCATCGTGAAAATGTGGCAACATTGCAGATAGTTTACATTCATATAGGTTATAACAAACTAAATTAAATTAAACGAGTTTGTCTAATTCTTTGTAAATACTAGTTTTTTGCAAAAAATTTAATTGTTTATCTTTAATTTCATGTTATTTTTATTAGATGTTTCAAATTTATCTTAATATTTGTATTATACTCTCACCTGTCGACTATAAGTAAGGCAGCCATTTTATAAATTAAAACAACGTTGCCATGTTTCACTCCTCATAGCCAAAATGAAAAATTGTCAAATTAATTTTTTAGGAATTTGAAAACGAAGAATATGAGAACTATGACGAATATTATAATGACGAAGAGGATTATAATTATCAAGAAAATTTGGATAATTTAGAAACAAAATTAAACAAGACGAAAGAAATAGAAATTAGTGATTCTAGTTCTAGTAATAGTGACTTAGATTTCATTCTTGATACTGATGCTGATAGCNATTTTAATATATAATTAATAAAAAATATATCAATATAAATTGTTTTTTTATGTATATGTTATAACTTAAAAATATTTACATACTGACCTTTGATCATAAAATTAAACGATATTTCATAAAGTGAAGGTTATTCATAAAAAAGGACAAATATAAACCTGTTTTTTTTTTTATAAATACAAAAACCAAACAACATTATAACTTTGAACATTTTAAAGTGAATCGTAGTGAAAACAAAATGCTGTTACCAGTGTTTTTTACGGTGTTAGTGTTTATTTTAACATATTTTTTATGGAAATTAAATATTAAACGAAAATATAAACCTTTGGAAGTTATACCTGGGCCTAAACCTTTACCAATTATTGGTAATACATTAGATGCAGGGACAGATACAATAGGTTAGTATGAATTAATTTTTTAATGTTATTTTAAAATAATTTATTTAGCACAATTAAGATGCCTAACGGAAATGCAACAAAAATATGGAAATCTATACAAATTATGGATAGGAGAAAACCGCGTATTATTAATAGTTACTGATCCAGAAATGATGGAATTTTTTTTAAACACACCAAAATTAATTTACAAGGAATACGCATATGAAATGTTTTATTCATGGATGGGACAAGGACTCCTAACGGGAAATGGTGAATAAATAATTATTAATTATATATTATAATTAATTTTTTAAATATGATAGGAGCACATTGGCATAAACATCGTAAACTTTTAACACCAGCTTTCCATTTTAAAATCCTGGAAAGTTTTCTTCCAATTTTCCATACAAACGGGAATATTTTAATAAATAAATTAGAAAATAAAATAAATGAAACTGGAACTGAGATATACACAAATATTTCGATGTATGCTTTAGATGTTATTTGTGGTAAATATATATTTTTTTTTAACTTACCGCATGGATATATTTATAAAAAATACTTTCCAGAAACTTCAATGGGAATTTCAATAAATGCCCAACAAAACCCGGAACATTTTTACATAAAAGGTGTTGAAATACTTCGTACAACTTGCATCGAACGTATGTTTTCATTTTGGAAACAATATGAAACTTTATTTAAATTTTCAAGTAGTTATAATGATGTTATTAAAGCATTAAACACAACACATGACTTTGTAAGAAATGTTATTGAACAACGGAAGAAACTTTTACAAGAAAATACTAACGAAAATGATAAAATAATTGATGAATTTGGACGAAAAAAACGTATGTCATTTTTAGATTTACTTTTAAAAGCGAACGTAAACGGAGAACCATTACAAGATGAGGAAATACGCGAAGAAGTTGATACTTTTATGTTTGAAGTGAATTATTTTATTATAAATTAATTATAATTTTAATAATTATTTATTGTTTTAATAGGGACATGATACAACATCTTCTGGAGTATTTTTTGCGCTATATTCGTTAGCGCAACATCCAGACATTCAGGTTTGTACATTCGATTATTGTCCGAATTGAATAAAACTTTTCATATAAGTACTTTGAATAATAAAGATTTGATACATCTAATAATATTTAGCAGTTATCACGTTTTATACACATAAATTAATCATTTTTAATGAAATTATCTCTGCTCCCAAAATTTGGCAACATTGGAAACAGTTGAACATACACATACATGTATATTTATAGGTTATAATAACAAAAAATACTAAATTTAATTTAAAAAGTCTTTAAATACTAGTTTTTTGTTTAATTTTACCAATTATTTCTATCGTAACTTCAGTTTCTATCAAACTATGAACAAAAAAATTAACTTATAAATTAATGCAACGTTGCCACATTTACTCTTCATAATTCTACGACTGTATCTCCCATAAATCTTTAATCGTATTTTTGTAGGAAACGTTATACCATGAGATTAATACAATTTACGAAGGAGATAAAAATAAAGAGTTAACCTTAGAAGATATGAATCAAATGAAATATTTGGATCGAGTTATAAAAGAAACACTACGTTTATATCCATCAGCGCCATATTTTAGCCGTACAATGGAAAACGATACTTATTACAGTAATTTTTTATTATATAATTATATTTATACGTAATCTAATAAATATATCAAATTCCAGAAGATTTATTGCTACCGCAAGGTACAGCTTTATTACTATTCGTATTTGGAATGCACCGAGATGAAAAATACTTTAAAAACCCATTAAAATTTGATCCAGATAGATTTTTATTCGAAAATATAGATAAAACAAATCATTTCAATTATTTACCATTCAGCGCTGGACCACGAAACTGTATAGGTAAAATTTTATACGGTATTAAAATAATAAAAATTATAACTAAAAATAATATTTTCAGGTCAAAAATACGCTATGTATGAAATGAAAAGTGTTCTTTCAAAAATTATTTTTAATTTTGAAATTTCATTAATTGAACCTGAAAAACCGTTAATATTATCGGCGGAAACTATTTTAAAAGCGATTGGAAAAATATATTTTAAACTTAAAAAACGTTAAGAATAAATATAGACGTAGTATTAAGGCATTTATTTGTTAACATTTATAAATAATGTACTTATATATTTACATAATAAATCTGAAATAAACTATTTAATATATATTTTACCCTTTGTTGTCGATTTATATTTAATTTAAAATATAAAAAACGTTATTTTATTAACAAAATAATTGGAAATTAATTCATAAAATTGCAATTATCAGACTTAATTTTTTTTATGTTATTGTTTTTAATACATTTGAAATTTATCTATCGATTGATTGATCGGTTTCAATAGAGCTCAATACGTCGAATACTTTACATGTACCATCATCAGAAGATGTTACTAATAAATTAGAATCTTTAATTAATTTCATGTCCATTATACCTGCTTGATGCCCCGTTATGCTTGTTATTAAGTTGCCATTCCGCCCCGAATATATGTATATTATACCATCGACTGATGATACATATAATAATGCATTTGGACCAAACTGCATTTTGGTAACACTGTATGTTATGTTTGTTTTGTAACGGATTGCTTGCCGGGCAATGTCCCAGAAACAAATTTCACCGTTAAGGCTTCCTATAACATAAATAAACAAATTGCACATTAACATTTATTCTTATTTTCGTTTATTTTTAGTTAAACGAAAATAAAAAATAAATGAATTTGGTATGAAAAATTAAGCAGACTCATATAAATATTAATTGTGAAGTGTCGCTTCAAAATTAAAATTAATTTTTATACGAATACAAAAAACTTTATTTTGCATGGCACTTCGTCGTAAACCGCTTAAAGATGGATCGTCGTAATAATTGTAAACAATTTTTGTATTTAAATATTTGTTTTAGCATTAACAGAACCCGGTATAGGGCGATTAATATTAATTTTTAAGTTTAATCGAAAAAAAAAAAAAAAAAAACACAAATATTCCATATAAAGCATGAAAAAATGGTTTATAATATTTTGCTTGTAAACTAGCAAAATATGTAACAGTATATTATTAATTTATCTTTGTAAAGTCAATACTATCACACATTTAAAGCTATTTACATTGAATTCAGGCCGAAATATAAAAATATTTTGTCGAAAATATGAAAATAATATGCATATAATACAAATAAACTAGATTTTTATATATGTTATTGCAATCTTTTTTATGATTAATTCAAAGATTGAAAGGTTATGTGTGATAATTTCATAGATAAAACTAACATTTTTTTAAAAACTATGAAGTAAATTAAAAAAGCTTACTTGAACTTTAAACGAAAATTAAGATAACCTTAAACACTATACACTAAACAACGTAATAAACAAGTAACAACACGTGAGAACTTTAAAGTATATACTGCAATGTTGACACAGTGGTGCCAATTGCGTTAAATTAAATAATGAAATCATGTATATTTTTATACACAACATGTGAAAACTTTCAATGATATACTGCAATGTTGATACAGTGGTACCACATGTGTTAAATTAAATAATGAAATATTGTTTTTGTACATACCTGATGCAACAATAGGTAAATCAGGCTCCGGACAAAATGCAACGCTTTCTATTTCATCACTTCCTTTAAGAATAGCTGCAACTTTTAAATCAGCAGTTTTTAAAATAACAAAACCGGACGGAGCCCCACACAAAGCTAATAATTTCCCGTCAGGACTTAAAACAAAACTAGTTATAGATATATTTAAAGTATCCGCGGTGAGTTGTTGAACAACCGAAACTGTCTTTAAATCCCACATACGAATATTAGAATCAACATAACCGGCCAAAAAATGAACTCCATTCGGAAGTAACACACCATCGCAAACTTTTGAACCGTTCGATGGGAAAACTTTACAAGACCCTTGAGGTATTTGCCACATATAAATCTGTTGATCATAGTAGCTTGTTTTAATAAACATTCCAAAGCACTCTAGACTGTACGTTTCTTACCTCTCCTGTTGTTACCCCGGCTAGTAAAACATACGCACTGTGATGCCATGTCAACCATTCTAATTCGTCGCCCTCATAACACCAGACTAGATTTTTATTTTCAACGTTCCATACTTGTATTAACCCGCTCATATCACCGGTAGCAACAAATTTATCGTCATGACTAAATGAACATTCCGCGACTGAGTCTTTGTGTCCCGTACATTCGAAAATTGTTTCACCGGTGGAAAGATTCCAAACAAATGCTAGATCATCTTCTCCTCCTGATATGGCTAATGTTTTGGCATGACTAACGTTTAGCTGGAAAGAATTTCATAATATTGTAACATGTTAAAAATATGAAAAAAATATATAAATTACTCTAAAGACACTCCCGTTGTGTTCTTTAAACGTAACAATTGATTTGTCAACTATAGGATCGATATCTTCTCCTGGTTCAGGTACTTCTTCGGTATCATCATCTTCTAGGTTATCTAATTCTTCGTCTTCGACATATACAATATCAACACTGTCTGCTAAATCTTCTGGCAAATCAAAATCGACCGGCATAATTAAATGATACTTAAATTATTTAGTTTCTTTCAAATTATTAAAATTTACAACAAATTTGTTGAATTTAAATACACGTTGTTATCACACGGTCGGCTTTTGACATTTGTGTAACAACAGAATAATTGTAAACAGTGTTACCAATAGTTACAGAAAAATATGACGATCAGTAGCGTACTTGATTATTTTTAAGGTCGCAAGATGAAATCTATTTTTTATTACAAAAAAAAAAAATGAATTTAAAAGTTTAATTAACAAAAATTAGTAAATATAACTTAACTTGATTATTTTTTTGCACAAAACACATCTAATAATAGGGTATCAAATAGCTGTCTGCTGAATGAATTATAAAAATTTTAAAAATAAGTAATAAAACTCATCAATTTCGAGACAACAGACGATTTGTTAAAAAAGCATCCTAGAATATATGTATATATACTGGCGGAAAATAAATGAGACACTCGAAATTCGTGAAATTTTGCCAATTTTCAAACCGTCAATACTCGGCGTAGTTTCAATC